>JAOXJP010158088.1:0-12959 GCA_025762735.1 Platanus orientalis
TTTTTTGTCGCAGGTTCTTCCTCTTGTCCCTCCAGTATGAAGGTTGATGTTGCAGTGCCCCAGCGTTGTCTGCAGCCTATTGGTGACTTATTTGTTATTATTTTTTATCTTTTATTTTTGTAGGAATTAATCCATCTCATACACCAGTAATAGGTAAAGTTTATTATATTTATTTTTCTTTTATTTATTTTTTATCTTTATTGCATTTAGTTAAAAAATTTATTCTCTAAATGGATTATGGTTTTCTAAGTGTCTGCATTCATTATTTTAATAGATTTGTCATTTTGTTATATTGTTTGCCTACTATGTTGATATAACATCACCTAGTTGTTTCTTTGTATTCCTATTTTTATTATTTAAAATCCCATCTTGGATTGGTCTTTAGCAAGAACTTTTTTTTTCCTGTTATTTAAACAGAAAATATATTGATATACTTGGTAGTTTTTGTCAAGTTGACTAAAGATAAGGGAGGCTAAGTGCTCCATCCAGTTCTTTTACTTACACATCACACCCATTGGTTAACGGAAATGGAGGTACAATTGAACTGATATACATGCACGTGAGAATAGTGGAAACGGAGGGGCAATTGAAAGTTTCAATGGATGGGAATATGATTTGAACTCCCTTTTGAGATTACCATGAACCCCCTTTTGGGACCGGACATGGCCTAATTCCAAAACTCAAATGGTAACATTGATTCTTGAGTTATTTTTATCATGACTATTTTGTTTGATTACAATGGGATTCAATTCATACTAGAACTCAAATGTTTCACTTTGAGTAGTTGAAGTTCTTTAGCTTCCATGTCATGGTTATAGCAGTGGATAATGTCAATAACTACTCTGTCATACCCTTTTGATAAATTTATTTTTTGTTGTTGAACTTGATTTGTCTGCTTGTAATGATTGTCAATTCACTTAATCATGCATAATTGTTTTTGTAAGATATTTGTCTTTATGGATTAGTAGATTAGATGATTAATTATCTTCAGTTTGTGACTTTTTTTTATCTATGTTTTCTTGGTATATTTATGATCTATGAAAACCCTTGCTAACCTTTGATAGTTTCGAATTTGTAGAAGGCAATGGCGTCATAAGAAGCTCCATACCTGGTCTTATATCGATATGACAGAGCTATAAAAAGGTAAGTTATCAAGCTCTGTGTAGAGAGACCACTAAAATGCAAGGATGGTCTGGGACACTTTGTAAGTGCCACAATTTAACTAATGATGTGAGTAAGCCATTTTATATGTTGAGGGGTGTTGAGAGAGTTCTTTAAAATAACCAATCTGGTACTAAAATTTATTTACACTTGGTCTTATTCTGGTATTTTTTAATATCATCGACAATGAGCAAGTGTTTGCATGTGTGTGTTTTTGTTTTTATTTGTTTGTATTTCTCTGCAGCTGTGGATTTACAAGACTCCTGACTTAGAATCACCACAGTACCAAATTCTTAAGAGACCTGTAAATTATTAAGTATGTTTTCTTCAATCTGGAAAAATTCTTATAATTATTTTTCTCAAATTATTCTATGTATATCTAATAATTCTGTTTAGCTCTTTTTTATTGTCTCAATCTGTATGGAAACAGAACATGTGCACCCATTTCTCTATTAATTTGAAATTCAATATCTGTAATCATAGATAGGTTGAGTTGTATCATCCACAAATTGTTTCAGATTTGCAGCCCAACGTGAGCATTTTCTCATCCAATATTATTTAGAGTGATACAATTGTACATAAATAGGAAAACTATTGTTCTCAAAAGCTCAGTAGGAAATTAAAAGCCTGGTCCCCCTTGCATAGGATATACAAAAAGTTGTATGAGGGAATAGACCCTGACCTTAAGACCCAAGGAAAATCATTGGGTTTATATCAAAATGTACTATATTGAAATCCTTTCTTCCAATAGTGACATCTACAATGAAGATCTCATTCAATGACTTCTGATAGGCTTATTTATTTATATTTTTTGAAAGTTTTTCTTGGTCTATGTTCTTTATTACCCCTTTCATCTTTGGACCTATATGGGTGTTGTACCCTTACATGAATGTGACCATTAATTCCTTAATTTTCATTGTATCTTTGCAGAATGGTTGCAAAGTGATGTTCCCAATCATTGCTGATCTTAACGAGGAGATCATCAAGTAGCTCAACATGGTGGATCCGGATGCCAAACACTCCATAGGAAATGAGCTCCCCAACGATAAGAAGGGTACTCAAAATTGGAATATTGTCTCATGTCTTTTGGACACTAAGAATTATGTCTTCTTACGAATGTAAATCTGTATTTTATTATCCTTAAGTAGTTGGTTTGGCAACTTTGGGGTCGTGCAGGTTAAGCTTAGCTTCCTCTACCCAGTGTCTACAGGTTGGAACATGGATGAGATTCTTAGGGTAGTGAACTCCCTATTGAAGGTTGCAAAGCATAGAGGCCATGCCGGTGAACTGGAAGCCAAGCGAAGGAATTGTTCCCACAGTGATACCAGACTGTGGACCTTCCCTCAAAGAAGGGATACCTCCATTCACCAAAATTTGATGAACAAGGCCTTGCTAATGTATAAAATAATATGTAAATAATAAATAACATGGTTGTTTGTTGTTTTGGGTGTGGAACAGTGAAAGGGTTTTAATCAAATAAAGGAAGTAAAATGTTTTTCTTTTTTTGGTGCCTAATGTTATTTTACTGTTATTCTTTTATGTATTTAATCAAATCCTCACCATGAGTTGGTGGGTGGAATTTTTTGAAAAATATGAGATGGTTGTATAATGTAAACTAGTAGGTGTTGTTTTTGGCATCAACCTGCTAAAGTATTTAGTGAAACTTTTCGCGTCAATTAAAAGCTGTCGCAAAAGTGCTAGAGTTGGGGAGTATTTTTTTGCGTCAGCTAAAGACTTGTTGGGAAAAAATGTTCTTTTCACTCCAACTAAAAGTTGCTGCAAAAAGGTCTGTTTTTTTTTTTGCCCAAAAGTTCTTAATTGACATTAGGAGTCTTATTTTTCTCGGCAACTTGGAGACTTTATGCATAACGACTTACCGTATCAGACTGTCAACTAAAAAGTTGGATGGCAATTGTCTTTTTTGTGTCAACTTTATATTTTTTGTGTCAACTACGGTTGACGCAAAAAGCTTTAACTCTTGTAGTGCTCCTCACTAGGATAACCTCTCTAAACTTCATTAGCTATTAACGAAATAAATTTATTCATTTTTTAACTTACCCAAGTAGAAGTTAACAGCTTTAGCATTTTTCTCTCTCCAAAAAATCAAGTAGGTTTCTTAAATTCATTTATTGTCTCCTCTAAATAGATTGGCTTTCATATGATTTTGATGCTTGCACTCTGACCTTGAGCATACGTTCTCTCTATTATGCCAAATTTAAAATAAAAAACAATGAATAGAAAGAGAATCGTAGAAAATTCAAATGGTTTTTAATGTTGGCATAATACAAACATCTGGAGAATAATTTGTCTCTTCGGGCAAATAAAATAAAATAAAGAGAATTGTTGGTCTTAAATCTCAAACAAAAACAAAATAGACACAATAATTAGTGGAACCCATGACTGACTTATTTTTATGCTCATTAGTCCTGTTTTCCATACAAGGATAGATAAGACTCCATGAGTGACTTATCCCCACTCATGGTATTCATTTTTACTGTCTGTTGGTGTTCTTCACTATCCCTTATGAACACCTATAAATTGCACCCTTGGACTTGTAACACCACCACCACGCAGGACAGAGAGAGAGAGAGACAATCACATACTTCGGTGGTTAAAGACAAACCCATCTTTATCAAATGTGATAAAGATGGGTGCAATTTATAGGTGTATAAATTGTGTGTATACGATATCCTTACATAACATGATTCTTACTTCGGTGGTTAAAGGCAAACCCATCTTTATCAAATAATAATAATAACAATAATAAATAAAGACAAACCCATGAAAAGGCATTGGTAGGTTCCACATCCTCTTCAACTTGTTAATAGAACAAAACAAATGGCAAATCTTTGAGGGGAATAAGCCAAAAACCACTGAAGCACAGTCGTTAGCTACTAATGAAATAATTTTTTTATTTATTTACTAAAATAAAAGTACAATTTTAACAAGATTCTCTCTCCAAACAAATCGAGTAAGTAAATGCCAAGATGATCCTCTTTTATCTTTCAAACTACCCTCTAGACAATTGAGAATGACCATTGCTCTCTCTCTCTCTCTCTCTCTCTCTCTCTCTCTCTCTCTCTCTCAAATTAAAGATTAGTACTAATTTATGCCAAGAATCAAAAGAGATTTTTTTTTCTTTTTTTTTTAAGAGAACTAGAAGAGCTAGCAAGAGAGCCAATATAATTAAGGGAATTAAATCATAAGCTACCAATTTAAACTAACCGACAATAGCTAAAACAAGAAGATTGCAACATATACTCATGAAAAAAGCATAGAACTATGTGATAGCTAGACTTCTTCATGAACTTCGGATCCCTAATAATAAATCCTTGAGAGTCAATCTACACACCCATTGCCTTGAGCCTATAGGTTTTTCAAGAGAGCCTCCATTGTGTCTCTTTTGTTTTTGTTTGAAGTTTAAGAAGACCGACGATTCTCTTTCTTTCTTTATTAGGCTGAAGAGCCAAAAAACTTATCCTCAAGATCAGATTGCCAAAATTAAAACCATATGAATTCCCCATGATTCTCTTTTTATTCGTTTTTTTCTTTATTATTTGGCATAATAGAGAGAGAATGTATGCTCAAGGAGAGATTGCGAGCACAAAAATTATATGAAAGCTTTCCTACTTAGAGGAGACGACAATTGCACATAAGAGACCTACTTTAGTAAATTAAAAAATAAATAAAATTGTTTCATTAGTAGCTAACGACAGTTTAGAGGGGATTATCCTAGTAAGCAAGGATTCTATAGGTGGCGTGATAGGATTGGTTACCCAGAAGATTTGCTAGGTAATATTACTAATCAGATCCAGACTCTCCCTCTCACTCATAGAATACAAGTTGTACTCCCCCTAGGACAGTCCGAGATAACAAAGGCTAGTTTCTCAACGTTTCTTTTTAGTAAGAATTTAATCCATTGCATTGCATGCGTTGCCTTCGTTATTCAAAAACAGAGTAGTGATGTTATAGATAGATGCCTTCCCATTGATCCATGAATTCAGTTAAGCTCTCAATAATAATGATTAAGGATAATGTGAATTTAGTTTTATTGCTCATATTACAGTAGTGTATTTATATAAGAAGAGCACAGACCTGGGTTCAAAACCCGTCTTCACCTATAATTACCTTATCAAAAGAAAAGTATGAGTTCTCCTTGTATGTACACTGGAGCCTCCTAAGCTGTAGAGTTAATAGAGCACTCGGGCGGAAGCCCTTGAGGGAATCGCTTCATATCCGTGCAATAGTTGTAGATCATGTAATTCTTTTGCACCCATTTGAGTCTTCGCTGACTCGTGTTATCTAGCTCTTGTGATAACCAAGTATTGTTTTTGGATGAAGAAGAACAAGAGGAAACCCCAGAGGACCACACACAGGCATCAGCTTTGAAATTTCTGAAGGAGGCCGTGAAGGGAGCTTGGGTCCAATCAGTTTTGACGAGTCCTCCCCTAGTAGCCCAATCGTCGGCGTTCCAAAGTGTACCATAGAGCCTCATGGGTTGGCTCTTTGGGTAGGGAATGCCCATGGACTCCGCATTTTTGAACTCTCTGATGGGAGTGCCATCCACATAGAAGCTGAAAAAAAGAGAAACCAAACAAGTTCCAGAATCGTATAATGACAAAAAATTGTAACACATGCACATCTCCCTTCGCAACCCAAAAACTTGATAATTAAGATTATAATGTATATTTTGACTTATATAGATCTAGAAATTAATATAAAGATGGGAAGTATGCCTAACCCATAACATACAATTAGCCGACCCACTACCAAACCTTCTCCAGGTGAGATGGTTGTAGTATGGTCTCTTCAAGGGAGAGGCAGGGGTTTCAAGTCCCCTAGATGGCATCCCCGATGGATTGACTTGATGCTTGCCTCTCCCTGCCAGTGGTAGTGTGCGTTTGTCTTATGAGGAAGCAACAGGCCAAGTGACTCATCTTAAAAATAAAAATAAAAAAACAGGCCCAAGTGTCTTTACCAAAAAAAAATTAAATTAGCCAACCCGCTAACACACGTGCACACACACACACACACATACTACAGGTGAGTCCAGTGCAGCCCACACGGGGCCCAACCAGTTTTGGGTTGGCCCAATGTCTCTTATGCCCAGCATTCAGTTTGCCAATTGCCACCCTAATACTCAGGCTACTGTGTCTACAGCCCATGTTACAGCAGTGTTGTGCCTCCACAGGCTGACAAGTGGTGTATATTAGAATTTGATACCTTTTCTGGGTTCTTTTTCTTGATTGGGCGCCTTTCTAGAAGCTTTTAATCTTGTAAACATCATATGTCACTGAGGCAACACAGGCTGTGGGCACATCGGATCCCTAATATATCTCCGAAGGAACAAATATACAGTCCAGGATTTTGTATGACCTACTGTGTCCTACACACAAAGGCTGAGTGCATAGGGTTAAAACTGGAAAAACAGTGTTCAAATGAATTTTTGCTCCCTATTTAAAAATGGCAGCAAATTCAAAAAACCATTATGTGTCAGCCTGTGGTAGAGGACATGGTAGAACATACAAAATCCAGGACAGAACATTTGCTCCCTATCTCTTATATAAAGATTAAAAAAAAAAAAAAAAAAAACTTATTGAGCCACCACCAATTGTGGTTGGGGTGGGTGCATCGCTAAAGATGATTGGATCGTCCTTAGGGTGGATCCCTAGGTGCATTGCTAGAGACGATTGGCTTCTACTTACATAATATGACGAGGGTTCCACAGAATGGAATAGCTGTGGAAGTCCTTGGTTGGGTCGAACCAAAGATAGAATTGTTGCTCTCTGTTCCCCTTCCCTTGCGTATACAAGTTTGTGTGGACGATGTAAGGGTCTCCGCTTAGATTCCCCAAGAACTCGAAGTCAATCTCGTCCTGGGTTGAACCCTGAGACGATAACTGCAACACAATCAATTCAAAGATTGATTATTTGTCATAAACAGTTGAATGAAAGACTGAAAGAAGCTGCAACGAATGAAATGATAAGCTCACATAGAAGGCAGTGACGGTGCCAGCAGAGTTGCCAGGGACGAGCTTGATCTCCATATTGATCATTCCAAATAGATACTCTGACTTAGAGTTAAAGCCCGAGCCAGAGGCCTTGTCGAGTGATAAAGTGAGAAGCTCTCCGTTGTTGAGCATCTTAGCTCGGCCATCGCCCCATACAATGTCTATGTCTTGGTAGAGATTGCCGCCGGTGGCAGCCATTAAAGAGCTTGCCAATAGAGAAAGCAGAAATACCATTGAAGCTTTGCAACAAACGGAGGAAGAAGGAAAAGAAGAAGAGGCCATGAAGGATAAGTATTGGTAGTGGAAAGCTATGTTTGTATATGGAACCATTGAACTTGTGGGCTGGATTTATATTGCATTGTGGGACATGGGAAGTTGCTAGAATAGTAGAAATTATCAATGAGGGGTGGGTAGTGGGGAAGGTGGATGCCGTGGACAAATGGTGTTCGGTTGCTGAATGTGGAGTACACACGGAGTATGAGCTGGCTGGCTTATCAAAGAAGACACAGGTTTCTGTATTCAAGGACAAATGAACTGATATAGTGATATCTAACCCTTGGTCAACCATCAGACGAATCATTTTCTGACATAACGACATCCTCGTAACACCACTCAGGATCATGGATCATCTGTACGTAGCAGTTGTGATCACCACAGGCTAACACGTGGAAATATTTGAATTTACCAGTCTTTTTTTGGCCTTGTTTACGTATTACGTATTGGGAACCTTTTTTGATTTGTCAACGCCACATGTCAGCCCGTGGTGATTGCTACAAGTTACACAGGCTTCTGCTATAAAGAGGATCTCAAAAACGAACACCCATGTAGGTTTTTTAGAACGAGGCAAATGTTCTACTCCCAAATTGTCTATTCCCCAATGTTTCCAGTCACAAAGGTGGGTATGTGATGTTTTTTTTAGACGAAATAGATGTTCTGTCCTGGATTTTTGTGTCCAAGACACCGGGTGACCTCACATGGAATTAAATGGGTATGGGTTAGATGAAATTTCAAATTCCGGTTCATTTTATTTTAAATGAAGTCACCTGGTGCCTTGGACATGAAATCCTGGACAGGAGCTCCCTTTTTCAAAAAACCATTTTTATGGTTTTAACCCTTTACACCCCACCCCAGCATTTTGTGTTTAGGAACATGGGAGAATATACAATTTGGGAGTAGAACATTTGCTCCCTTTATAAAATACTACTTAAAATCTAGAAGACAGAGGTCATCTTATTGATGTTGAAGCTGTCCACTGGAAACTTTTTTCTCAATTATTTAATACAGTGAAGGCATATTATTGAAACTGTTGGATTGGGACCTTTTATCCTAACGTTTTAATACATTGAAGCCCCTCATCATCTACAATTTGAAATCCCTCTACAGTCCAAACGATGTATAATAACCAAATTAATATGGGAGTAATTTTTTCACCCAATTTGAATTTTAAAATTCAATCAAATCACCCACATTTGTGCCTGTGATAGGACTGTTAGAGCTATAAAGGATTTCAAATTGTAGACGATTTCCTCTCCCCATCAACAGGATTGTGGCTTTTATTTTATATATATATATGTTAGATTATTTTTCTTTTTCTTTTGTACCCAAGAGTTGCCAGCTCCATAATTGGTCAATAAAAACTGATGTAGAAACGATGAAAATTCTCTTATCACAGTGCATAAGGGCTACAATGTTTGCAGTAGAGGGTTTATCTTATTTATACTGGACTTAACAAATTTGAGTTTAGTAATTTTAGGCTGTGTTTGGCAGCCACCTGTAATGTACTCATTTCATTTGAGTTTCCCAAGGCTTTTGTAGCCACAACGGAATGGTTTGCAGTGATTTGTTTGTGCTTGATAACAAAATCATTTCATTTTATAGAAAAACCTAAGATAACTTCATTTCTAATTACAGTTAACAAATTAGTATAAATTGGAATTAGTTCATTAGGAACCGTCGATGGTTTCATGATAAAAAATGCCTTGAGAAACTAAAGAAAATATTACATTATGGGTGGCTGCCAAACAGGCTATTAAAGAAGACAACTCTATTATAACCAAACGATCACATCTCATTTTATAATGTACGAAGATAAGATGATATCCACTTAGGATCCATGCGAAAACCAATGGATTAAATTTTTTAAATTGTGTGGCGGTTGAGTGTCAAAACTTTCTAACATAGCCCAAGGGAAATGATTTCTATCCAGCCAATTTTGCACTGGCTTCCTGATCACGCTTCTTACCTATGAACATAAGTCATACTAGCGTCATCCAAGAAAGACTAGAATAACCTGAGATGCGTCAGTCCCCACATTCTAGGTCAAATAAAGATAAGCCAGTTTGCGTACGTGAGGGTGGCTTTCAATGGATGGATTAGGACATTCTGGCATCATGTCATCAGGTTGCCTTTGCAAACTAAATGAGATGAAATAATTCTATTTTAATTTTACAAGGCGATGTTTGGCAGCCACCAAGATGAAATCATTTCATTTCAAATTATCATGTCTTTTGAAACCATAATGTGGTCGGTTGAAAATGAACCCATTCAGATTTAATGGATTGATTTTCATCATTTCATTTTATATAAAACCTAAGATGACTTAATTTTAGTTAACAAATCAATATAAATCTGAATGAGTTCGTTTTGAACCATCACCTTATGGTTAGAAATGCCTTGGAAAATTAAAATGAAATTGTTACATTACAAGTAGCTCCTAAACACACCTTAAATGATCAATAATATATTTGAATGTAAAATTTCAGCCTAGATTTGGTGTGATTGTTGGATCTATAATCTAATAATCCAAATAATCTGTTAATTCTCCAATTTTAAAGTCAAGTACTTTTAATTTAATAAAAATTAAAATCAAAAGACTTAAGACATAGAGGTGTTATTTTATGCATTTCTTGAAGATAGTTGAGGCCTCCCACAAGATTGTGCAAGGAAGCGTGCCAAGCTACCTTCGGGATACAACTAAGTTTGGAATCAATTTCATGTCTTTTAATGGGTTTGCACGGCCCAACAAAGACGTAAGATACCTCCCCTTTTAATTTATTACCCTTTTCAAAGTTGGATGTTCAAAAACGTTCAATTTTTTACAAGTCCACATTTTCAAAAAAATATCGGCATAGTATTCCCTTATTATATTGATATACATATATAAGAACCGAGTCAAAAAGACCATGATTTCACCATCAAACCTTGTGGAAGTTCACTAAGGTGAACACTTCAACACTTGATTGAGGTGGTTTCCAAACTCAATGAGATATTACAAGCTCCTACAAGGGGCATATAAATCCATGAGCTTAAAGAAACGTGTGTTTTGCAACACATATCTAAAGGAGAAGGAGATGAGAGAAACTAAGAACCCTCATTTGCCACCTTCTTCTTCTTCTTCTTCTTTCCCTTCTTCTTGTTCTCGGGTACTCTCATATTTTGTTCTCTTTTGTTTTCCACTTGGGAGCCCAAGGGCCCCCTTTTATAGTGAAAGAGAGCTTCCACCAACTCCACCAACTCTCCATGAGGTGTCAACCTCTTATTGGTCCAGATTTTACCCAATAATGGGCGAATGGACCTTTATCAACCTCGGCATGAGTTCTTTTTTGCGTCAGACGCAAAACTGTAATGCTTTTAGGCTGAGTCGGTTCTAGGCTATTGCGAATGAGCGTAACTCGTGGCGAATGGACTTAATAATTCAAATTTGCACACTTTGTCCACTCATTCGTGGGCCTTAACCCACTTCATATGCAAGTTTAAGTCCACTTATTCCTGTCCAACTCGTGACGAATGACACTTGGTCTATTCATTCACGCACTACTTTAGTCCAGTCCAACTTGTGGCGAGTGAGACTTGTTCCAACTCATTCAAGCACTTTGGTCCAACTCAACTCGTAACGAGTGAGACTTATTTCAGCTCATTCGTGCATTTTGATCCAACCCAACTCATGACGAGTGACACATGATCCAGTTCGCGCACTAGTCTAAGTTTTGGACTTATCAATCGCGGATGACTCGAATGCTACGAGATCACATCTGAACCATCGAAAATGAATTTTGCGACCCTTAATGCGACGAGCAAAGTGCCCCTCAAGCGTCCTTGCACCCAAGCCCTAACCCACACCCATACCCATATCCATACCTATGTGCGTGTGCGCAAGGTGCTATGCACATTGATACACCATAGAAACCAAGAGAAAGAGTGTGTCTCTCAAAATACACAAGAGTGATGAAGAGTTAGAACTTATATACTGTACATTGTTTTTTATTCTAACCAATGTGAAACTAAACAAAAGAGAGACAATTTTGAAAACAATTAAATTTGAAAATTTAATTTAAAGAGTTGTTAATAGAATTATTAAATGACATTAATTGCCAAGTTAATGGAATGTTTTAAATGGCATTAAATGCCTTAGTTTTAAGGTTGATCCATATGCAGGTGCGAACACATGGCATCAAAAAAAGTAATTTACACTTTCTGGATGACTGATTTTCACTTTTCGATACCACGTGTCCACCCTTGCATATGGGCGGATAAGCGTTTGTAAAGGGGGCACATCAAATCCGCTGGGGTAAGATTTTTAATCCAAAATTATTACCTCTGATTTGTTTTAAGCCTTCACAAAGTTTTAATAATGAAACAAGCAAGTTTTTAAGAAAAAAAAAAAATCATTTCAAAAAATACATCCATTCTTTATTTATTTATCAACAAGGAGATTTATCTTAGTTGATGTCGTTCAAATGTGGTGAGAAATCAAAAAATAATGATCATGTTTTCAATCCAAATGATTCCATTAAATATTTAAAATAGGCTAAACATGGCGAATGGCTGATACCTTGTCCCGAGTGAACTTTCTAGAGAACTTTGTGGAAAGGAGTACTGCCGAAGCTTCAATTTCAACCCCACTGAAGCCACCGCACTTGAACCCGCAGCTTGTGTTGCTTTTTCCTTTAAAACCACGACACCGACTTGTATCAATCCATCACTTAGTGGGACACTTGTATTTCACATAAGCAGGGTTATTCCCTTGGTCCCATCTAATAATAGTGCAAGTCATTGATGGGTGGGTTGTTTGGCTTCTTTGCTTCTTCCTGTGTAAAAGTTTTGCCATAGTCATCTCTCGAGGAAATCAACGTTTGATGGTGAATTATAAGTGTTGAAATGAGAAAAAGAATGAAAGAAAGAAAGGAGAAAAAACTAGTTAGTCCAACATGATTTAGCTTGAAGAGGAATTCTGAATTTGGATAACTCTTGTGGAGTGGTACTTCCTTTTATGTGATCCACAAGGCGTACATGTATCCCTAAAAAGGTGTTTTGTCATTTTTTTAGGGATATGTGTACATCAGAACCATATCCTCTACATCAGGATGTACGTACAACACCCAGGCGATCGTTCAAGGTGATGCCCATCCCCCCTTGTGTGGTGATCACTAGGATGTTCATCTGGGACTCTCGCAGGACCTTCCCACTCATAGGGGACGATCCTAACTTGTTTTGAATCAGTCCTGGTTAAGCTGACAATGGTTGATGTAAAGTCTGCCTAGACTCTAGTTAGCCCTTTAATATAGCATGCACAATTTCTTCACAAGGGGTATTTGACTGAAACTTACCACATGAGCAGATGTGGCAAACATAAGTAACCATTGGGCCACCACCTATGTTGGGGGGAATATCACCTGCACCGACCCTCTTTGTGCGACGTCGTGAGACAAGACAGGGGAAGTATCATTTCACTTTTTGGGGGTGATGTGACAGCTCCAAAAAGTGAAATGATACCCACGATGTGTCTCGT
>JAOXJP010158099.1:0-26993 GCA_025762735.1 Platanus orientalis
GAATTATAACATATAAATCAATATGCAAACCATTTGTTACTAGTATGGCCAATCATACCTAAAATTCTACCAATCATAAGATTTTTTGTAAATAATTTGCATCTTAGAGTTAGACTATAGAAGACCTTATATAAAAACTATCGGAATTTAGTCAGATTGAAATAAAATAATATAAAAAATAAATTTAATTTAAAATTTTTTTCCTACAAATTCATTACTAAATCTCATAAATAATATTTTATTTTAATGTTAACAGTATATAATTTACATTAAATAAAATATAATATTATTTTTTGGATTGTTTTTCAGTCAATTCTCTAAACGTTTTTACTCGCTCCTCTTAAGGCATTCACTCATTTCCTCAGATAGATTTCACTTGTTTTACTGAACTTCTTACATTTGAGAAGCATGCTTCCTATTATTTAAGGAAGCAGAATGGAATTAGCTTTCCAAACAAGCTTCACAAAAAATGGGTTTTTCACCTTGTACCAAATTTTCTTGCAACTATGGTATCGAGAAGGGAGAGAGACTGAGTAGACAACAACATTGCACTCTCCATATCACTCTTCATGATTTATTACACCCCATTAAAGTGCCCCTAACATCCCCCTACATGTAGGAGGGGACACATCACTTCAAGAAGTGAATTATCCCCACCCTCATAAAAGAAAAAACATAAATCACTTTTCGACCTGATGTGTTCCCTGCATGCAGTGGCACATTAGGGACACTTTGAGGGGCACACCAAATTCCAGCCGCATATCACTAGGGGATTCAACCCCGTGTCTTCCTCATAAAAGAATCACTTAAAAATAACCCCCTATTCAAATGTTCACCACATGTCAACCCGTGGTGATCACAACAATTCGTAGTACGAGATACGACCAAGAGGATATGAGTAGCTTAATATTTCACCTATGTTTACTTTTGATCATGAGAATTACATGGATCTTGCACTGCAATTGCTATCCGACTTTCCTTTCAAATCTCATTGTCAACCAAACGATAGCCTTACGCGTTTCATCCACACACGCAACGAGGTCACAGTGGTCCTCACTCCTGATTCTCAACTACTATGCCAAAAAAAAAATGGTACTCTTGGAAGAAAGAGAAACCTCAAGATTAGAGCTTGTCACAAATTGGTTGCAACAGTCACTTTATTTTTTATGTACGAAGTTAAAGCGTAGGGATTATGGTGCTTGAATCTTACTTTCTTATGGAAAGGATGGTTTACAGTGGTGTACAATGACTCTTTTTTGGTAATAACTGCAACTAAGCGCCTCATGAACTTTTTGGTAATAACTGCAACTAAGCACCTCATGAACAACACAACTTTGAACAAAGGGCTGAGCCTAATGATGTAGGTGGAGGGTCCCCTTGTTAGAATAGTGTATGCCCTTACGAAAGCCATTTATGTATTCTCTACTTGTCTTAATATGTGACTTCATTATAGATGCTGGAATATGCAAAATTATTATGTGGAAAGATTGATTCGTGATCAACTGTAGAAAAGGGTTTTACTTGTAATTTTCTTCTCTTGAGGGAGTTCTATTACAATTTATTCATTGATATTATTGTGATTTGTAGAAATTCTAGAGCTTTATACCAAAATTAGGAAACTAAGGGCCTGTTTGGCAACCACCTGTAATATAATCATTTCATTTCAAATTTCCAAGGCATTTGTAGCCATAAAGTGATGGTTCAAAATAAACTCATTCAGATTTATACTGATTTGCTAACTAAAATTATAAATGAAGTCATCTTAATTAGGATTTTTATAAAATGAAATGACATGTTATCAAGTATAAATCTAAATGAGTTCATTATGAACCAACACCTTGTGGCTACAAATGCCTTGGAATTTTGAAATAAAATGATTACATTACAGGTGGCTGCCAAACAGGCTATTAAAGAATTATTTAGTGAAAAAGGTTCTTACTCCAAGCTAATTATACAGAGGTCTCACAGCTAAAGAGATGAGATCCCTAGTGGATCTCAACCCCTCTCTTCATTCTTTAGTTATTTTTAGGTCTATCAATAGACAAGAACATACAATCTTGATGACAATCAAGAGTATGCATTTGAAACCTCATAGTGTTATTTGGATAGGTGGTATATTGTTTGGATTGTTAAGTATTTTATTTTCATGATTTATCATATTTTATATTTAAAAATTTCTAATAACTTATGCGGTATGATAAGATTAAAACAAAAATAGTTGATGTAATTTAAGGATAAAACATAAACTTTGTCATAGCCTTTCACATGAGTGCCAGAGTTCATATTTTATTTTGGGATTTTTCTCCTTTTTTTTTTTTTTTTTTTTTTCAAAACTTCATCATGTTTTAACTTGATTGACCAAATAGGATCTGGTTTGATTGTGAAAATTTTAAAAATCAAGTGAGGAGAAAAACCTAGAATCAAATCTAATTCTCTACCAAATGATGATTATAAACCATGTTTACATTATATGATTATGAGATTTGAATGGCATGTTTATGGTGATGAATGAAAGGTATTTTGATGATTGTAAATAATAAGAGTTAGTCATGGTGGGCTGTGCTCCATGACAATTGTGGTTGTTTGCATTGCAGAGGGTAAGTGTAATCTCTCAGAAAGACTCACTTTCTAAAAGCAGCTCTATTCTAATGGGCATGGTTGCAAGCCAGTATCCAAAAATACTGGTTACCAATGATATTGACAATGACAAATGAGCTTTGGAAACTCGGTCTAAATTAACCAAATAATGAAATGGGTGGAGGGTCCTCTAGGTCCCACCTCAATTCTTTTGGGCATAAAATTCCCCTCAGTGGAAACTTCCAAAGTCAAAAGTTGGGATTGGATTTTGATGTATCACTAAAAAAGACACAGTGGAATGAAGTGGCCAGCTTGCTAAGTTGGTAAAGTCGGTATCGGTGGGTATTGTACCACAGACATGACATGGGTTCAAAACCCGTCTTTTCACCTATAATTACCTATAAAAATAAAATATAAAAAAAGACAGTGGAATGGACTTTCGAAAATATACGTGAACGTGACGTCCATCACCTATACCCCCTCCCCTTTCAGATGAATTTCCCACAGGCTCATTGATGTGGACAAACATTGTGAGACACCTGCGCACCTCGTAGGAGGATCCTCTACTGCCATTAAAGTATCCTTAGTGCACACACATTGCATCTATAATGCGACGTGGAGAAGAAAAAAAATCAAATTTGGGGATTCCTTTTCACCTTTTTTTGGTCTCTGTGTCCCACTGTAGATGTACTCCATGCATTAAGGGTAGTTTATCAGCAGCTGTCAAATATTCGGTTAGTTTAAAGGGAATATGGATCCATACATATCCATTCCAATTATATATTCGGTTAGTGTTAGAAAAAAAATCCAATTATAGATGAGACAAATACGGATCTATATTAATGCACTCCAACTAAATATATGTATCCATTTTAATGTAAATGTATATATAACTTTGTATTTATTACACAGATAAATACCTAATGAATGATTATAGATTGATAGTTATATTATAATACTATAGGAGATGACATAGAACACAGTATATAAATATCTTATCCCTAACCCTAACCCATTTCTCATCTCCCATTCCTATTTCTTATAAAGAAAGTTGAAACTCTAACTAAAACCTTTCCCAGTGACTAACTCTCCTTCGATTTGAACTCACAGATAGTTTTCCATCATCATAGTTCCTAGGTCCTAATTTCTGTTGTCATCATTGTTGTTTTTGCCTCTCTTCTTGAACAATGACACAAAATTCTAATTAACATTCATTATTCTGTACCAGTGCAAGCTCTCAACCATTACCGAAGAGGTCAATAATTGATTGCCCCTTTTTGTTTCGATCCTCTGAATCTTTTTTCATCTGAGTTTTGATTTAGTCATATGTGTGTAATGGTGTATCAATTCAAACTCTCGCTCTGGGGTACCCCTCAGGTAAGGGTATCAATGAGCCAAACTAAGCCGAGTTTCACCCAACTCAGCTCAAGGTCAAGCTCATCACACATGGCTAAGGCTTAGGTTCGGTTCAAGTTCATCACAAGCCTGAGGGCCAAGCTCAGATCACCAAATTAAATAGACACATGGAGTGTATTGGGTTAAAAATCATAAAAAGAATAGTATTCAATTCAAAAAGAAGGTACACAAATAGAGGAACCAAAATAAAATAAAAAAACACACACACACAATGTGTGAACTTGTGTTGCACGTCACACATTGGTCAAAGAAGATTTACTCTCAAATTTCATATGTATCAAATGTTGTTTAATATGACTGACATAATATCTCAAGAAATTTAAAAACATATCACATGTCAATCTGTGGAGAAGAAATCGTCTACAATTCGAAATCCCTCTACAGTTCGAACAGTCCCCACATAGCCACAAATATGAGTGGTTTTTTCCACACTTGAGATTTAAATTTCAAACTTCAATCAAAATCACACCCATATTTGTTTAAGACTCTAGAGGGATTCTAACTGTAGACGATTGCTTTTACAGTGAGTGTGTCTGTAAATACCTAAAATTTGCACAAATTGCAACTAAGGGCTTACACCCCCATAAATATACACAAAACACTAAAAAACCATACATGGATCTCAAACTTATAAATTAGGCCCAATTACATGACACCATTGGCTTAGGTACAGATTTTAAACAATAACCCATGGACCACAAAACCTATGTTTCAACCCATTAGCGGGCCTAAGAGCAAGCCTACATGAGACCCACATGAAGGAAAATTTAAATAAATTCAAATTAGATTCTCAGGAGTAAACAAGAAAAGCTATGCCATCCATGGAATACAAAAATTCCATAAATTGACTTCTCTCCAAATAGGGAAGTTACAACCAATGACTCAGACTAAAATGGTAAAGTCATTCAATCAATACCTTTTCAAATGTGTGATAAGATTCTACCTCCAATTCCATAAATGCATGTCATGTATACAAAGATGGGGGACCTATTTTTTTAATACTTGAAGAAAGAGTTGCAAAGGCAAAACAGCTTTAGATCATCTCCACGGCCCTCCAAACACTTGAAGCTTTAGGCAATTTTTTTATTCTCTCCACTAGCAATGGTTCGCTATCAAAGAAAAGAAGACTTCGTGTGAAATAAAAAGTAAGCTATCAGCACACAAATTTTGACTCGGGTCATTTGATAGCATAAGGACAACATAATAGCATTTAGGCATCAAGACTCTAAGCACCCTTCGCTTAGGAAGAGCAAACATGAATTCTAAGAGGTTAGACATTCCCAAAGAGGTCTTCCTAAATACTCTAGTCACGAATGAACCAGTCAGAATACCCTATTACAACTCAAATGCATCATTTCAGGACAAACCCTAGTCTCTCACAAAAGCATCAATAGGACCTTGAGGGTCCACATTTTAGAACCATATTCATGTCATCAGCAAGTTTTCCACCTTCTGTAAGTCTTTCTCCAGCAAAGCATCACAGATAGAAAAATTATCATTTTACAATTTTGCCTTCAAAAGCCCAAAACTCATTATTTACCACCCAGATCACTGAATTTCTCCTATCTATATAAACCTTCTTGTCATGAAGCATCATAGGCGAAAAAATTTCATTTTCACTTTTTTTTACCTATGGGCAAAAAATTACCATTTAACCCTTTTCACCTCAGAGAATTTAACCATGGACCCTTAAAGGATCCCCGAAGCCTTTTCTATTATCCGAATGGTGTAATTTCAGAACTTATGCATCCTTAAGTCTCCCAATTCTGAGGAATTAATCACAGAACAAACATCGCTTGAGACTAGCAATAGTCAATTTCTCAATCTGTGACAACCCTGACTGAGAAATGGCCCTTGCAAGAGCTCTCAGAGATTCATCCAATCTTTGAATCCAAAAAGGTCGATTGTTGTACCTTGACCTTAGCTTTAGCTTCAAATCTCCAAATCTAAGAAGAGAATTTTAAAATCTCGAACCTTTGTGAAATCTCAAATCTCCCCCAAAGGTCAAAAAGCCATTTTACAGTATTTTGCTCATATGGAGCTAGAATATTCTCTAGACCTCTAAATCAGGATCAGTCGGTCTCTATCTCTTCGGAATTGCAAGGCCTTCGAAAACTATTTAAGGAGATTGAACTTTCACAAAACTTATATACTCAAATACTCCAAAAAGTGCAACAAATCATGTTTAAAAATTAGGTGTTCAATCGACTCCTAAGAGTTCACCTAAAATCAGAAATTCAATTAGTCAGTCGGCCCCCCACAGTAAATTCAAAGCCTCCAGACTATTAGATTCACACTAAATTATAGAAACCCTGTGGCCCAAGCCATCATTCCTACCCAAGCCAAGAAAAAACACTTTTCATATATATTTGGCATGCAGAATGCCCTTAAAAGTTCTCCCGAACTCAGAATACAACAAAGTCAAGCCCATTTTTTTAATTTCACCCCTATCCTCAAAAAACTATTTCATAAACTCCAACTTCAGAGAATGTCCAGCAGTTCAATTTCAACCAGCTTTAGGCAACTAAAGAAACTTAATCCCCCTAAGTGACCTTGCTTCAAAAACCCTCCGGTAATTGTCCGAGAATTTGATAGCCAATCTGTTAGTTCCTATAGCTCCAGGACTCCCCAAGCTTTAAATCCCCCAAACATGGCTTATAACAAAGATTTACAGAGAAACCAGTAGCATTTGCAGTCCAGTATTCTCTAATTGCTAAAAAAAGGGTTTTTGACCAAATTTCTCACTCAAACATCGTAATCCCACATAGTCAAAGGCTGTGGCTCACCTGGACCAGAGGTCATCCATCACCTGACAATTTTTTGATCAATTTTACCATCTTGACCTTTTAAAGTGCATATGAGAGCTTTTCAGGTAAAAAAACATTGATTTCACCCCCTTGCCCTTATCATAATTTGGTTCTAATTGGTCCAACGTGACCGGAGCATTTGCAACCTCTGTAAATGACACTAACTGAGTCAACTTCCGAGCTCAATAGCTTACAAGGCATGACGACAGAGAGAGGGTTTGAAAACCCTAAAAAGAAATAAATATCATTAATGAGTGAAAACTTTTCAACTTAGCTCATTAATGGCATTTAATGCATTCACACCTTAAAAGATAAAATGGCAGCCCTTAGATTGAAATCTTCTAATATGCACCCTCACCCCTCTCCCTTGGATCAAAACATTGAATTTTAAATCCCTAGAGTTTCCCTTAAATCCCCCATTTGGCATCTTGTTGCCTCCCCCCCCCTTGAAATTTACAACCAACTACATGCCATCATATGGCATCTTCCACTCCCCTTTGTCCACCCCACCTATCCAAGTGAATTATCATACAATGATCCCAACCCTCCACCTCAGATCCTAGATTTAATCCCAACCTCCCATTCAGCCACATCACATAACACAAAACCACTGAACCTTAGCCACCCATTTTAGGCTAAATCCTAGCCCTACACTCACCATCCCCCAAAACTGATCCTAGCTCTCCATTCTAAGCAGACCCTAACCACATGTTGCACCAATTTGAGGCTATAAATAGCCCAAATTCATGCAGCAAGGGGTTGGCAACAAAAAACCCTAATCCCAAAGGAGAGAGGAAGAAGAAGAAGATGAAGATTTGTCTGAACCCAAGGTAAGCCTAAACATGAGCTTAGTTCATTTCCCCATGTTCACATGTTAGTTTTACATGTAGTTATGTTGTCCAATTTATGTTAAAACACTGCTTCAATTCGAGTTACACAGTAGAGACTTAACAACCTCTACTTGCTTCCATTTCTAAGCATGTCTTGTTGTCTATTTTGTTATGAATTTTTTATAAAGTTATTGGAGTCAAAATTTTACTATGTTGTAATAGACACGTATGATAGATAGTGGATTTAATTTGGTGATTTTAGGAGCTCTGGAAGGCCTCAAGATGGCCCTCCAAATAGACCCCAAAATCTAGGTATTTTGAGACCTAGTTTAGTTGAATATTTGTGATTTTTCGTTTGTATTTTGTATGCATGATCTGAGGCTCAATTTTTTATATGTTGTTCTTATATATGTTGTTTGTGTTCATGCATAATTTTGCAGTTTTCTCAAAACCCTAAGGGCTTCAAAATTGAGAAATACATTTGTTGTATTTTTTCTCAATAACTAATGCCTGATTTTATGAAATTAAAATTCAGGCATTGAACATATAGGCGTTAAGAGAAAAATCAAGCGTTGAGATCTTGGACCGACCCTAGGGAGCCTTGACCTTCTCTGAACCTATCCCATAGCTATAATAACATTTAAAATTTAATCATGTGCACGTGCACCTCTGTGGGCCCTTATTCTCTTTCCAACACCTGAATTTAATTTTAGGTGTTGAGAAGAAAATTTAGGCATTGGAGTGAATTCCAGGCGTTAAACTTGGGTTAAAAATCACATTTTTCAAAATTGGTTAAGTAAGCATCTTAGGTGTAGTGCAAAGACCTAAGAGAAACCCTACCCCATTGGGCCCCACTTCTGTGGCCCAAAAACCAAAGTTGGTTGCTGATTCTAGCACCCAACACCTGAATTTTTCCTGAATAAAATTTAGGCGTTGAACATTTAGACGTCATACAAAAAAACAGGCGTTAGGCCCATAACAGATGACCAAGTAGCCTACTTTGGGAGATCATATCTTTACGTGGGCAGAGGCCATGACCCCCAGGGTTAAATAGTGTAACCCTAGGAAACTTACCCTAACCCAAACTAGGGTTCCCACAGCACTAGAACCCACCAAACAATCCTAAAAGACCACATGAACATGCTAATCTGATCAGCCCCCAACACTTGAATTTCACCCTGAATTAAATTTTAGGTGTTGAAAATTCAGGCATTGAGATAAAATTTAGGCATTAAGTCTAGAAGACAGAAAAACACAACTTCTCTTTCTCTCCCCTTTATGTTAGGATTAAACCTAACCCTAAACAATCAATCAACAAACAATCTAGAGGGGTCCACCATCCCTCTAAGAGTCTAACCCATGAGGGGTCTCCTACAATTAGAATAGGACAACATAAAGGACAGGTTCTGGATTTTTCAAGAACCAACTCTTGAATTTCACCCTGAATTAAATTCAGGCGTTAAGGGTAAAATCAGGCGTTAAGCCTAAGAAAAATCCAACAAACACATAACTCATAATTTAAAAAGCTTGGGCATTAATATAATTTAAGACTTGTGTGAATGGGAGAAGCCGCCCTAAAAAGGCGAGTATTTGGGGTGCCTAATACCTTCCCCAAATGCAACCAAACAACTGACCCCCAATCCTAGGAACATAGACCAGTATCAGGAGTTAAACCCCTAAACCTTTGGGTCTAGACTTCTCCTATTCCCCGAAGAGGAGAACGGACATCCAACTCCGTCGGTTAACCCCAAGTAAAGCCTAACCCTCTCACAGAAAGGGGTTAGCAACCTCTCGTACAATGGCATCACGCGCCAGAAGAGAAGTGGACCCTGATGTTCACATAAGCCATAACTTTGGCCCTGAGAGTAAGCTTGTGGTATTCATCTTCTTTTTGAATCAAACGTGAAACCCCGAGAAGCTGACACACTCGCAATCAAGTACATCAACACTTGGATCTAAGAAACATGTGGTTCGACCCTTGAATTCCATCAAGGAGAATAAGAGGTTTTAATCTTTTGCAAAAGAGTGTAAAAACAAAAGTGTTGTATACCATTCATTCATATAAATAATTTAATATATTTGAATTTGTTACATGTTTTTCATATTTTGGATTTACGCACAAAATTTGTGTTGACAATGTCATTTAGTGGTCAAACCAATTTTAGTCATAAATAATTCGTTTCCCTCATTATACACTAACAATAACTTTTACTTTATTATGTATTTCTTAAGATCAAATTAATTATTTTCCCTTTTTTTTTATAAAGTAATGAATGATTGACGGCAATCATGAAAGGTGATTACTCAAATAAATACGTGAGTATTATGTGTAATATGTCTTGTATTATATATATATATATATTACAAGTAGCTATATTTATATATACGAGCTTGCAAGCTGAGACTAATGCAAATTGTCTCAGGCTCACTCAGCTAAACGAGCTTAGTGGAGGCTCAAGCTCAGCTTGTGACTAGTCAAGCTCTGAGCCAAGCTGAGCTAGCTTGGCTAATTGTCAATCCTTCCCTCAGGTGTCAAAGCTCTCAACCATTATTGTTTTGTTACGTAATTTTTTTTTCTTTTGATTTTAGTTTCACAAAGTTTTGTTTTTCTTCTTTCACACAGTCATATTTTTATACAAATGTTTTTTATATTAATATGAAGAAAAATCAAGATAAGTTATGGTATAATGTTAGTTGTAAGATTGAAGGTGGATTTTTCTTCTTCGTCTTCTTCTCTAGGGTGTTTTGGTCTTTCTTCATCTTCTTATCAGTACTAACTACCCCATCCCTCTTCACTTCTCTCAGTCACCCTATGTTTATAGCCCCAAAATATTTGCATCATCGCTCATAACTAGGGCTGTCAATCGGGCCGGGCTGAGGTTTGTCTGAACTTAGTTATATGGGCACGAACTCAGTCCAAGCCCGAACTTGGCCTGAGGTAGTTAACCAGAACTCAGCCCATTATAAAATCATGGGTTTTGGGCTGAGTTCAGGCTCGCTCAAACTTAAAGCTCATTTTTTAAAAATGATTATTAAAGTTTATTTAAAAATTTGGGCTGATAATGGCTCTTTGTTATCTCTAATACTCTGAAAATATGGCTAATTAGTTAAATTTGGGCTTATAATGGGCCCAAAACTATCCCATATCTATGGGGCTAAGCTATACCAATTTTGGGCTAGGTTAGGTCAAACCATATTTTATACCTATTTTAGGCTGGGCCGAAGTGGGCTATATTTGATTACTACTTCAGGTTGGGTTGGGTTGAGTTCAGGTTGAAAGTGAGTCTTCCCAAACTCAACCCGAATAAAGCTTCAGGCCTAAAATTTGGGCCCAAACTCAACCCAACGTGAAGTTACATTGGCCCAGCCCAAGCCAATTGACACCCTTACTCAAAACCATATTTTTGGTAGAAATCTTCTCAATAAAAGGAAGAACCTTACGGAAAAAAAGTGGTGGTTGCAATTCATGTGCCCAAAAGTAGAGAGGAATCACTCAAACTTCCTCTTTGCCATCTAATACAACATGATGGATAGGATGGTTACAATCATCTTATAGCAATGACTTTTTATTTATTTATTAACTCTAGTTGCTATGTGTAAGCAAATGGCCATAGGATAGTATTCTTTTAGTGTGCAATTCCCAACATGTTTAGTTGTTTTCTTTTGTTCTCAATTTTCACTAAAAAATTATTGGTTTAATCTATCACTAAATACGTGTAGACTATTTGTGAAAGTGAGACAGTTACATTTATTTTGGTATTATAATTATCATTATTTTGGTGGTGTGGGGGGTTAGAGAGTGGATTGTATCCGCTTCTCTTATCATCTGTTTTTCTCTACACCTTGTCAGGGGGAGGGCACATCAGCGCCGACAAATGAAATGCACCCCCCCCCAAAAAAAAAGTGAAAATCACTTGTCGATGCTGATGTGCCCTCTCCCTGATAGGGTGCAAAGAGGAGCAGATACAATCCACTCTCGGGGGGTTAGGGGTGGTTGGGCACCTCATGATTGATGTATATATTGAAAATTCAACATGATGATTCATGCATTCTTTAAGAGAGAAAATACTTTAAAAATAAAGGGAACTATCGACCATTTGAATTCTTGATTAAAGTATTATAGCTTGCCTTTTATTTTATATTACTCTTATGCATGATTATAAGATGGATTGTTGCAAAATAATAATAATAATAATAAGACCGTAACAAGAATAGAGACCAAGACCCTTTAAATAGAGTTGGAAAGCCATTTACATAAAATATAAACAAATAAGTTTGTTTTTTGAGTTAATAAAGAACCTTTTATTCCATCATCATCACATGAGATTATTTCTTAATATGAGTAATTACTTGACCTCATGAGATGAGTTAGGCGGTCCTCAAGTAACATAGTAGGATGTCAGACACATTGGAATGTCTAGAGAGATCTGATAATGTAGTTCTTGTAGACCTAAAACTTTACAACTATAGATGATGCTAGACACATCACTCATAAGGTTGCTACATGTTGACCTGCTATATGATAGAGTGATGTAATTTCAATCAATAGAGTAAGACTCTAAGCTTGCATGTGGGTGCATATATATAAATGCATTAAAAGGATCCATTATAAACACACTTGGTAAAATATCACTGTCAAGATAAATGCTTTTTCTTATTAGTAAAATAAATGGTATTAAACAAAAAATAAATATTAGAAACTGGAGTATTGACATTGGGCTACATCTTTTCTAAGTTTTTCTTGAAGCTCAATAGGAAAATTGCAAGGGAGAAAAATGCATTATTCACTTGATACCTAATTAGCCAAAAAATCTGCTTGTTGATTTGCTATATGCCGAACATGGGATATTTGGTGTATGCAAAATGCATTAAGGATATTTCTAAAATTCTTTATCACACTTATCGCTCTCCATGGGTAGTGAACAACATCCTTAATGATCTCCACAGCCACTTTCAAATCCATATTAATAATAAAAACATCAACACCTTTGATACATGCAATCATAAGAGAATCTCCACAGCCACATCTAGTGTTGTCCATATTTACAGACTCATCCTTAGATGTGAGAGGCTTGTATTTTTCTAAGTTTTCATGTTCATTATGAATAGTTTGGATAGCCAATATGATACTTGAGATGATGTAAATGCTCAACAAAGAATCCATTATCCTTAAGCGGGAGACTATTTAGTTTAAGAAATACATGATTTGATTGGACAAGAAAAATATGATACCATTGGTTCTTGATAAAGTGTTTGTCAAATGTTTTCAAAATTATATTATAATAGATATATTTAATTTTGAAAAATATTTTATCAATTTTTTAAAAATGTCCCATTGATTAATTAAGGCTGCATTTGACAGCCACCTATAATGAAATCATTTCATTTGAGTTTTTCAAGTCATTTGTAGCCACAACAGAATGGTTTATAATGAACTCATTTATATTTGTAGCGATTTGTGCTAGATAACATAAGTCAATTCATGTTATAGAAAAACCTAACATGACTTCATTTCTAATTGTAGTTAACAAATTAGCATAAATTTGAATGAGTTCATTGCGAAACCATCATGTCATGGCTACAAATGCCTTGAGAAACTCAACTGAAATTATTACATTATAGGTGGCTGCCAAACAGGCTCTAAGTTCCTAATGATAATGTTTAAATGACTAGAAGGGTTAGACAATGATTATTTTATCATTCTAATGGTCATTAAAGAATATTATGTAGTGGATGGACATATTTGTGAAATATCTATAAGGAAGGGTCGTATTATTAATTTTTTTTATCTTTGGAAGGTTAGTTGCAGTATACAATAGGGATTATGTCAATTAGTGGTGTATCAGTTGGTAATTAATAAAAGATAGAGTGTTATTAATGTAATTTGACTTAATTAAGGATATTGGGCCCCACATCCTAAGGACAAGAATCTCATAAGGATCCCACACCCCTAATACTTCTTTGGCTTCTCAAAAACTATATAAATAGAGTTACCTACTTTGAGATGGATCCTATAACTTTTCTTAACATGAAAGTGTGAAGAACTCTAGAGTAGGTGAAGATACTTTGGAGACTGGATCAGATCATCATCTTGTATGCAGTTAAACCATTAATGTATTCTTCTTAATCTTCCTTTATTTAAATTCTAGTATTTCATATGGTGGTCATGGGAGAACGTTTGTTCATAATATGAATTTTTTTATGAAAATTAATTGAAAATTAAAGTGTTGCAAAGAATCGAAACA
This sequence comes from Platanus orientalis, assembly GCA_025762735.1. Lineage (NCBI taxonomy): Eukaryota > Viridiplantae > Streptophyta > Magnoliopsida > Proteales > Platanaceae > Platanus > Platanus orientalis. The sequence continues at coordinate 13,876 of JAOXJP010158099.1, forward strand.
ATGGAAAGATCACCTATCACAACCACTAATTTTCATTAAGAAACTCTCCAATTGAATAGAAAGATGTCATCTAGGGAGAGGAGTCTCTTCAAAAGAAACACACATTTTTGGTTCTCATAGTATCTCTTGGGTCTCCTACACATATATCTTAAAACATACCAAATGATATTGTGCTCTAAGATGTGCCATAGCCCTTTCATACCAAAATGGTTGTGATAGGTGAACTTTCCTGTTATTTCAATTCTTTGATATATATATATATATATCAAGGCTACTTTATTTTTTTGGTAATTAACCATAAAGTGCACCTATGTATGGCAGTCTACATAGTCTGATGCCAATGAGAATTAGATGATTACAAGAAACGAATTGGCCATCAACACTACTAAAGATGGTCTCTATTATATATATCCAAAATTTCTACATGTATGGCCAGTTGAAATTTGTGCCAAAGATGTGAGACACAGGCATCCATTTCTTGTGTTTCCTCATTTAAGCTGCATGGGAGATAGTACCATCATCAAGGTAAAGACTAGGGGCATATAACCCACTACTTGTTTAGAGAGGACAGCAGATATGCATTCCACAAAAGGGAGCTTTTATATCATATTTTGTAAAGTAGATGTATTCCCAAAAGAACAATTTCTATGTAGGGACCCATTAGACTTGGTTCAAAGAATCCGTATCATTAATTACTTGCGCTCAACAACGGGGTAAATGATGTCCTAGATCCAAAGCTTATGAAGCATTTGCTTCGTGGTCATTTAGTTTCTTAGTTTGAGTGTCCCCGTTCATTAGAGATTTTCTATGTTTAATGTTTCAACTAGTGTAGAAACTTAGATGGGGTTAAGAACGATGAATGGAAAGGGTGAGATGAATAAAGAAGGTGCAGAGTAGGAGAGATCTTTGCCTACCTAATAAACCAAGCGTTTTGTTCTGTCCATTGATAGGCATTGCCGAAAAATTAACGAGACTACTAGGTATTTGGTGAAGAGGAGCTCATCAAAAGTTCAAAGAGAGGGAGAAGGAAAGGGCAGCAGCAAAGGTGATTGCACTCACTCACCGGGACTTCAACTTGCTCAGCTTAGGCACTATAGTATGGAGAAATTGGGATGATTCCTTAGAGTGTTGTTTGTGTTATATCCCAAAACACTTTTGAACCAACAAGCATTGGTGCCAGTGGGCATAACTAGCAATGTTAGGTAATGCCTTTATTACTACAACCCACCAAATCCTATCCCATTATTGATTCCTCTCAAGTGACAAGGTTGCTAGTCCACCATAGCTGTCACACCGCTCGACGGGGTTGTAGTGTCAGCAAACGGCAGTGGAGAGCCCTAGTGAGCACCAGAAAGGGTGCCAATCGTTGGGGCTCAAATAGCCCATGCTAATGGCGCTATTTAATGCCATGCTAGTACACAAGTCTTGTGCTAGTTGGCTTCAGTTTGCTTTGACTGGCATGCTAGAAGCCATGCTTCCTAAAACCCTAAGGTTATAAAAGAGGTTAGAGTTAATATACTCTACATATATTTTAATACTCTTAAATAAAACAATTAACGGTTTCTCCTAAAACCCTAAGGTGTTAGAAGAGATTAGAGTTAATATACTTAACATATATTTTAATAATGGTGTGGCACCGCTAGCTAAAATGAGTCAACTAATTAAGTGGATATCACTATTGCTCTACTGTTATGTGCATATACAACAAGATTTGACTAGTAATGTTGCAAGCAAATATTTTTCATAGCAGGTATGGAGACTTTGGATGAAAATCCCTTACCTCTCTCCACCATCTTCTATTAACCTCTCCCATCCATACTCTCTTTGTGAAATCAAAATGGTTTTAGTGTTCTAAGCCTCCTATAATAGGCATTTGTTCTACACTAGGGTGGAAGCGACTGTTGGATCTTGTAGTGATCCAGGATATCACATCACCTACAAAAGCTGCAAAGTTTAGTAAAGTCATAAAATAATAATAGAGTGGATTTTAGGGTCTTTAGGTTGTAGTTGTGCCATTAGTCTTCTTGTCCTTAGGCTGCCTACATATCCCCTATCTAGGGAAATCAAGTCAAATGTAGTTCTACTAGACTAATCCGAATCATGGAGGTGTTGTTATCACATTTCTTGAGGATATATAGTCGAGGCCTCCCACTTGAATGTGCAAGGGACTGTGAGCTTGCTAACCTAGGGATACAACCAAGCTTGGACCATGTCCTGTCTCTTAACTAGGTGCACTCCCTAGAGAGACCATGATACCTCCTATACAACTTATTGCCCATTAGTGGTCAGGTATGCTCAAAATCAAATGACAAACTTTATCCAAATTTTAACCAAAATTGCTACAGAGTTTCCCTTAAGAAAGTGAACATCAAAAGTCAAATCCGAGTTACAAAGACAAGGTTAACACTTCCAACACAGTGTTTGTTCTCATAGGAACCACTGATCATGTGGAAGATTTAGGGCCCATGGATTCTAGCCGGTCCCTTTAAAGATGGTAGAAAATCTAAGTCCAAAATGCTAAATGAACTCTAGGTCCAGGGACAGAAAGAGAAAAGAGAGAGAGAGAGAGAGAGAGAGAATCAGGTCTCCATTCATGGTAGACCCCCACAACCATTTGGGCCTTCTTCTTTCTTCTTCTCCTCTTCTTTCTCTTCATCTCTTCCCTTCTTTTCTTTTGCTCCCCTTCTTAGTTCCCCTTCCATCCTTCTCCACCTAATGGGTTTTAACCCATTAAATGGGCTTTATATATAGCCCCAACCACTCTCTCTCAATCCCTTAATGTGTCTATTTCCTAGTGGACATCAATCAACTAGGCCTATCGCCAAGAAACCCAGTCCTTCACCAGCCAACTCCTTGCGGGCTAAGACCCTTCACGAGCTAAGTCTCTTGTGGGCCAAGTCCTTCGCGATGGCACTCTCTTCACGGTACGTCATCTTCGTTAGGTCCATCCCATCGCAGCCCACTTTCTTCGTGAGGTGGTTCAGTCTCAGCCTTGGTTTCCTTCGTGGTTCATTTTCTTCACGAACAATCCAAGTTTTATCTAGATCGTTGAAAGAGAATATTGTGACCCTAGTGACACTCGCGACGATGCACACATGCCAAGTGCAAAGTGTGTCTCAAGCACCCTTGCCCTTGCCTATACGCCAGGTGCTATGCACCTTGCTACACCATAGTAACCAAGGAAAGAGAGAGGGCTTTCAATAATACACAAGGTAGTGAGTGAGGGATTACTTATATACTGCATTTGTTTTCGTTTAGTTTTCGATGTGGGACTAAAGAGCTAAAGCCAAAATTTTGAAAACACAAAACAAGAAAATGAACAATAAGGAAGGACTTTTAATGGTGTTTAAAGCTTTTCGTTTTCAAAAATCGCCCACTAATTTTTAAAAAAATTTGAAAATAGGTATTATAAGCAATGAGCAAGGTCGTTGTGCATCAGTGCATGGTGAATGTCCCTGGAACCAACACCTTGTATAACAAACTATTGTTTATCTGAGAACATAGTGGAGTACTCTAGAACTATAATCTCTTTTAACAACCTAGATCATTACATGCCCAATTCTCTAGAGAGGGTTTATACATCTTGTGGTCAGCACTTTAAAGTTTGTGCTCAATCCAGATTTACTGAAGGGCTCTAGAGACGACCTTGATCTCATAAAAAGTGACTAGCTTCTACCACCAGAAATGTGAGTATCTTATTTGGTGTCAAAGTACTTGAATTTAGGTAATAAGAAACTCTTTTGAGAACCATCAAGAGCATGTTTCAGCTCCACTAGGGCATGTTTCAACCTAATCAAGGCATTTTTATCCCATATAAGATATGTTTTAATCCATCCAGAGCATTTTTCAGGTCAACTAGAGTGTGCTTCAACTCATCTAGAGCATGTTTCAGCTCAATCTGGGTATTATTTGAACCCAACCCTAGTCTCCAAAAAACTCATTAAGAGAAACCAATTGAAGTCCCAAACTTACCATCTTATTTGGTTCTCAACCTTCTATCCACAGTCCTAGACTATAGGCGTAAAGCACTACTCCACAGTATTTCTTTTGTGGACATCATAGGAACAGACTATAGTCACTAAAGTGACAGTTATGCTTCCCAGTAGTACTGACTCATTCACCCATTGAACTTAAGACAACTAGGTTGGGTGTCCATCAGCACCACCTTCTAGGTCTATCCAATCCTTTCGATATTTAGATATAAAATCCCCTAAGCATTTTCACAGAGCGCGTTAACTATCATAGATGGCTCTACACTTCAAATAGCCCCAGACATATCATACAATAACCCTTCTAACATGCATGTCTTTTAGATAAGGCCTAAACAATTTATCATGTGATTTTCTAACATTTTTGTCCTTCAAGTGCCTCCACTTGAATTTTCAAAGAAAGTGTTGTTCAGGTGTTCAAACCAGGATTATTAAACACAAGTGTTCCACAGGTACTTAACCTAAACAAAGTACATTATGTACATCACGTGCTTCAGGCACACTATCCTGGTTCACTAAACATCAAGTCATCTCTTAATTACAAACTGAGTTTCAGGTGATTCAAACACAATCTTGACACCGATTGTACATCAAATCATAGTTTGAACATATCAAATGGTCAATGCTCACAGGCATATGTGTTAGTGCGTCCACCGATATCACCATTCTTTACTACCTATTCCTAATAGGATTTTTGGCTTTGATTCCCAAAGAACAAGCCACACATTGCTTCCACATTTCATGGAGCTTACTCCTGTTCTAGCAGCCACAGATTCGGACTCAACCAAACCCCTACAACAGGCAACTTCATTGTGTTCATAGACACCAGCATATCCATTCTAGATGGATTTCATGGCTCCTCATATCCCAAATACATTTGAACCAAACTTCTAACTATTTAATTTCAATCACATGTTCATCTTGTGTATCTACTCCAATAAGCTCTTTCAAGGCATTCTCAGACTCATATAGTCCATGGCTTACTAATGGTCATTCACAATGGAGTTTTCAAATACTGAGATCTCCATTAGCTAATTGTTGATGTTCATATTAGCTTTTCCTAATATCACAGGTTTTACTATCGAGACAAACTCAATCATGTTGAGTCTTTCACTAAGAGCTTTCTCAAAATATTCTGGATTATGTACATCAATCCCTTTTGTCCATAAACAAACTTGCTTTACAAAAGTTAATGGCAATCCTAAGTTTTTCATTTCAATCATTGACAAACAAACCCTTACCATATGCAATTCTCACTAGTCCTTTCAAACAAATAAGGCTTTACCTGGATTTGAAATCTTTCATTGAGAGTACCATAACACATCATACCATGATTTACTATTCTACTCCATGATTTTCAAACACCTTCTCATCATTACTAGGCATGACACTCTTCTGACTACCAAATGTGATGGCTTTCTTAAGTTTATCCTTTTAGGAAGTCTTTTCAACTCATCTAATTTAAAATCAAACTTCCTTACATAGTCAGAAATACCATTTGATGAGTTTTATCACACTTAGGGCATCTATCATAGAACTAAGTTCTTTTGTCTAATAAAGACAACAACTAAGACCAACCAGTTAACAAAGAACATATTCTTCTATAACACCATCAGAACAGACTTTCATCCAAAATCTCATTTCAACTTGATTGGTACATGTCCTACTAGGAAGATCCACCACACTCTACCTGAGTGTAATCCATACCATCTACCATAATAATCCTGAGAATTGCATCATCCCTTACTCTATAATAGTGCACTGTCAAGTGGTCTTATGGTAGACTTAGATCTCCTTTTGCCAAAACTAAATACGCTTGATTTTATCCACTCTGGCATCTATCTGAGGTTCTTAGTTTTCACCTGTCCTCAAACACACTAGTGTTTCTTGATATAGGCCTCCTTACCCCCACTACTTTTGAGATTTACTCAAAGAAATGTGATCTCACAGGATCCAAAACTTGGATTCATTCAGTCCTCTAAGGAAGGTATTCCTAGAATACCAATCTATACAAAATTTATAGCCTAGTTTCTGTCAAACACTCATTTTGTTCCACTTTGTCCAACCTTGGAGGCTTGCCATACAGTCTTAATCCATCTTGTGGATTTCCTTTATGTCCCTATCCAATATGGAGATTCTAAAACATAGAAACATTCATAAGGCATCATTCCATGTAAACAGATCATTCTGGTCTAACCACGGATTACCATTCAGCTACAACTCACACGGAGTGTCAAGTGCTGAAATCTAGTCACATCTGTCTTAGATAGAATTAACTAGTTCAGAATCCTAATGCTCTCTCAGATCTTAGGATCTAATTTTAGAGCTATTAGAGTATTAAACTCCTGCCGTGTACTTATGAGACTGATAATCTCATCTTAGCCATGTACTTACCCCTGTGTCCCAAGTTAGTTTTACTAGACTTGTACATACCAGCCACACTGAATCCCTAAACAATGAATACACAACTATAGGTCAATTTAATCACACTTGACTACAAATTAATTCAATCATTACTTATAAGAGCATCCAAAAGCACACTCCTGATGTCAAAACATACAAGACATCTCATCAGAGTACTAGCTTCTAGGAATCACAACTCAATAGAATCTTATTTAATGGCCTCGAAATATAAGTACTAACAATGATATGTTTAGCATCACACCCCCACTAGTTTGCGGGAACTGAATGTATCATTGACATTTGTATATGTCTAATCCTATTAATATATATTACATATGTTATTTCTTTTGGTATTGATCCCAAATCAACTGCCCCAAACAACTCATCTTATTCTACATGCCTTAATTCAAAATGTCATTTTCAAGAAGATAATAGGCACAAGTCAATCTAATTGACTTTTCACAACCATGGGTTGCTTGACCCTACTATCTCATTGAGGTTTTCATGCTAGCTTTCGTGTGTTTTACATTTCAACTAATGAAACAAGTCATGGTTGGACATTTTCTCAAGGCACCTAAGGTCCTTTACATGGCTTAACACTTGTTTACAACTAATAAGGATTCCCAATTTGACACACCTACCCTTTGACTTACCTTGACACCAATCATCATATCAACAACCGACCAACAAAGGGCATCCTGGTTCACTACATTAAACCAGTGGGATCTGACTTTCTACTGAGTGTACAATATTGGACATCACTAAGTGTCCTACCATATCAGTTTCCTATGAAACCTTACTCAGTTTTCATGACTACATAAGTCACCTACTAACCTTGACCTAGCACCCTAACACAACTCACAACATTAATAACGCTCACAAAACATAACTCGGGTGGCAAAGATTTTAGGTGTTCAAAGAAATCTTTTTCTTCTACTAAATGTAGAATCCTCGCGAAAATGTACCAGTCTAGAACTATCAAAGAACAATTTCTTCATGGACTGTACTTCCTTCGCAAAAGCATGTTCATCATAAAGGCATTTTCTTCGTGAAAGCATTCCCATCGTGATTACATACTCCTTTACGAATAAGGTTTCATCATAGTTTTAATCGCAAATCTCTTTCACTTGTGAAGACATCCTATCACAATGTATTGTCGTATCACGAGAACTACCAACTCAAGTTTTTCTTTGTGAGAGTGGTCTAGTCACGATACTTCCTTCTTCACAAATATTGCTTCATTCACAATTATACCATAGTGGAAGCCATTTTCATTCGCGAACCATGGTCCCTATTCCAAAACTTTAATTTGCTGGCCATTTCGACATGGGAGTGTGGATTTATCCTCAAATTGTTAGATCTTGTAGCGATCCTGGATGTCACATCACCTACAAAAGTTGTTGAGTTCAATCAACTCAATAAAATAATAATATAGTGGATTTTAGGGTCTTTAGGTTGTAGCTGTGCCATCGGTCTTCTTGTCCTCAGGTTGCCTACATACCCCCTATCTACGAGAATCAAGCCAGACGTAGTTCTACTAGACTGATCCGAGTCATGGACGTGTCGTTATCACATTTCTTGAGGATAGTCGATGCCTCCCACTTGAATGTGAAGGGGACCATGAGCTTGCTAGATACAACCAAGCTCGGACCATGTCTTGTCTATGAACAAGGTGCACTCCCCAGAGAGACTACGATACCTCCCATACAACTTATTTCTCCTTAGTGGTTGGGTACGCCCAAAATCAAACGACAAAATTGTCCAAATTTTAACAAAAATTTCAATAGAGTTTCCCTTATAAAGGTGAAAATCAAATGTAAAAAACTAAGTCACAAAGACAATGTTAACACTTCCACCACAGTGTCTGTTCTCATAGGAACCACTAATCTTATGGAAGATTTGGAGCCCATGGATTCTAGTTGATCCCTTCAAAGAGGACAGAAAATCCAAGTGTAAAAGGCCAAACAAACTCTTGGTCTAAGAATAGAAAGAGAAAAAAAGGAAAGAGAATCAGGTCACCATTCATGGTAGACCTCCATGGCCACTTCGACCTTCTTTTTTCTTCTCCTTTTTTTTCTCTTCCTTTCTTCCCTTCTCTTCTTTGGCTCCTCTTCTCGGTTCCCCTTCCATCCTTCTCCACCTAATGGTTTTAACCCATTAAATGGGATTTATATATAGCCCCAACCACTCTCACCCACTCCCTTAACGTGTCCATTTCCTAGTGGACATCAATCAACTGGGCATATCGCAAAGAAACCCAGTCCTTCGTGAGCTCCCTCTTTATGGGCTAAGTCCCTTGTGGGCCAAGTCCTTTGCAATGGCACTCTCTTCGTGGTGTATCTTCTTTGCGGTACGTCATCTTCGCAAGGTCCATCCCATCGCTGTCCACTTCCTTCACGAGGTGGTTTACTCACAACCTTAATTATTTTCGTAATTCATTTTCTTCGTGAATAACCCAAGATCTTATCTGGACCATTGAAAAGGAATATTGTAGCCCTAATGTGACTCACGACGATGCGCATGTGCAAACTGCACCTCAAGCATTCTTACGCCTGAGCCCTTACCCAAGCCTGTGTGCATGTGTGTGTGTGTGCAAGGTGCTACACCGTAGCAACCAAGGGGAAAGAGAAGGCTCTCAATACTACATAAGGTAGTGAGGGAGGAATTACTTATATAATATATTTGTTTTCCTTTAGTTTCTGATAAAAAAAAGTTTTCCAAAGCCAAAATTTTGAAAACACAAAACAAGAAAACGGACAAGAGGGAAGGACTTTTAATCATAGTTTTGAGAACCAGACAGGCCATCAAACCAGTAAGGTGGGCGGTTCAGGTCCAATCAGGTTCAACCATTGGTTTACACGATTTAACCGTGGTTTGCTCAATCATAAGTAAAATGTAATACAATACCAAAAAATAAAACAATTCATAATGCATTATAAGGCTTATCACTGAGTTTCAAATTTTTGACATACCAAAAAATATAGAAAAATACCAAAAAAATAAAACAATTCATGGAAAGTGGGATTGGAATGTGAAAAGACACATTTTTAGTTTTTTTCTTCATAATTTACTAAAAAAAATAAAAACCAGCTAATTTTATTAGAACCAGGTTCTTAAAAAACCAATCGGTTTTCATCAATTTTAACTGGTTTTATCAGTTATATCTGGTTTTTGGAAAATCACGGTTTTAAGCCTTTAGAGAACCGTTTATGGTGCCGGTTAAGGTTTAACTGGGTCAGACCGTCCGGTCTGGTCTGGTTCTCAAAACTATGCTTTAATGGCATTTAATGGCTTCTGTTTTCAACATCGACATATCTTAGTTGTGAGGAACTCAATTAGGATGAATTTCTTCTCTTTACCCATCATTATCATGGCTTTTTCCCCTTTTATCATGAGAACCCTACAATCATCAAACTTCTAAGCCTAAAAATCACCCTAATAGATGATTTTTGTGTTGGATCCATGCATGAATCCTAGGTGTCATATATCACCTATAAGAGATATTGAGTTCATTAAACTCATTCACATAATAAGGGTAGATTTTAGGGTCTTTAGGTTAGGGTTGAGCCATTGGGCCTCACAGCCTTAGACTGCCTACATACCCCTTTAAAAAGGAATCAAAATAGATATAGTTCTACCATACTAATCCGAGACAAGGAGGATTTGTTATTGCATTTCTTGAGGATAGTTGAGGCCTCCCACTTTATGTGCAAGGGATCTCAACAATGTGCACTCCCAGAGAGATCATGACACTTCCATAAAAACTTGTTTCCCTTTATGGTCAAGTGCTTCAAAACAAGTAGCAAAACTTTTATAAATTTTATGAAAATTTTGGGAGAGTTTCCCCTTTGGAAGGTGAACACATATGTCAATATCAAGTCACGAAGACAAAGTTACCACCTCTAACTCAATATCTTTTTCAAAGGAACCACTAATCTCATAGAGAATTTGAACCCAAAGATTCCAGTTGTTCCCTCTTACAAGGGCAGTGAATCGAAGTACTTAAAGGACCCTAGGTCCAAAATAGAAAAGACAGAAAAAGAGAGAGATATTATAGTGGATGACCATGGCCATCTTGACCTTCTTCTCTTCCTCCTCTTTTTGTTTTCCTTCATTTCTTCTCTGGCTACCATCTGTTCATCCTTCTCTGCCTCTATCTAATAGGTTTCAAACCCATTTCTTGCATTACAAGCTCCATTTTGGATATTTTTTTTCTTATTGGGCCATTAGTGACTAGCCAATCGATCCACGACTGAGTTTAGTCATGGATCCAATTTAGTCTTGATACCAAGCCATGATGGACCTTAGTTGCAAATTTGGCTCAGTCGTTGCTTATTAGGCCTTAGTCACCATGATGTTCTAGTTGCTAGTCCTGCTTTGGTTTGGAATTGTTAGTCGTGAACTAGACCATCTTACCTCAGTCACAAGCACGACCCTGGTTTAGTCGTGGTTCACCTATCCCAAGTTCAGTCGCTTATCAAAGTCAGTTGCTGACCAGTCCCATAACGGACCCATTATCCATGACTAACCCACATTTTGTGAGACCTCATCTGAAGTGTTGACATAGAATCTTATGACCCCAAATGCAATTCCACATGATGTGCATGTGAAAAGTGCATTATAAGCCCTCTTATGCCCAAACCCTTGCCCACACCCAACCAGATCCTGAGCTCATGCTTGTGCATGTGCGCGTGCTTGTGGGCAAGGTGTTGTTGTGCACCTCCATATGTTGCTACTACATGGGAGAGAGTTCTCTCAAAATACAAGAGGTAAGAGGAGATGATTACTTATAAGGTATAAATCAAGTTCTGCCCAGCCAATGTGGAACGAAAAAAATAAAAATTAAAGAAAGAAAAATATCAAAAACACCTTTGTTTGAAAATGGTAAAACAAGCTTCCACTAAATCCTTTAAAACTCTTTCATTTTCAACAATCCCTAACTTGTTTTTAAATTTTTTGAAGGTAGGTACAATAGGAAATAAATAAGTCCCCTAAGTATCAGTGCATTGTGGATGACCCTAAAACCAACATTGTGTATAATACATTGTTGTCTATTTAAAGTTAGTAGATTACCCTAGAATTGATATCTCTATGAAAAGACTGAGCTTGTTGCATGCCCAATCCTTTAGAGAGTGTTTATTCATTTCAAAGTTTAGCACTTTAAAGTCTATGCTTATCCTGATTTACTAAGGGTTCTAGAAATGACTTGAATCTTATAGAAGTGATTAGCTTCCACCCCCATAAAGGTGAGTTTCATATTTGTTATTGAAGTACTAGAATTAGAGTAATAAGCAACTCTTTCAAAAATCATCAAGAACATTTTTAAGCTCTACTAGGGTTTGTGTAACGACCCTAAATTTTATAACCTTATTTAGGTGTGAATTTAAGTCGCTACTAACCGAATCCATATTCTAATCACTATAAATTTTTCTCATTTACCTTATCCTATAAGTTACTCAAAAACTCAACCTTAAACATAACATGCACAGTGGAATAAGAATCAATCACATTTATCACTAACATCATAATCTTAAAGGTGCAGAAGAAATAATAATAATAACATTATACTAATCATAGTCTTAAAGGTGTAGAAGAAATAATAATAATAACATTATACTAATCATAGTCTTCAATGTGCAACAGAAAAAAATCGTAACATATAAACATACTAATTATCATGTCATTAATCTGTCATCATCAATAGGAGCTAAAACATCCATTATCACATCTTGAATATAAAACTGCAATTCTTAAAAGTCGAACTTTAAACTTAATACATCCCAAGAGGTCTAATATAGTAGTAGATTCTAAAGTGAACTAAAACTAATAAAAGAAGAAGCATCAGTCGCGCACCTTCCTTCTGACCTCTAAGCACTCCAACAATATACCTACACTAAGTCTCACCTGGAAAAATGATGTGGATGGGTGAGATTAACGGCTCATAAATAGGTACACAAAACCTACTATAGAATCGGACAACAAAGCACGAATCTTTCAATATAAAAATACTAAGTATATCTCTATATAAAATACATTTCAATTCCTACCGTGTAGGCATGTGCTAGTGTACATAGATCATCTACAATCCACCACAAGATTTATACACTCATCATCATGGTTCATCATGTAGGAACTATGCATGGAAATATACATGATTCTATGTATACATGAAATTCTTTTAATAACTATGCAAAGAAATATGCATGATTCTACTTATATATGACATTCTTATACTATATTTGCATGACAACTTATACAGTAATATGTGCTTATAATCACATGGTAAATATTTCTTAATCCATTCATAGTAAAGAAACCTAGTGTACATCCCAATAAGCATTATTATTCATTTTTCATGTATAGACTATATTTTACTAATATGAATATGCATATACAAACCATTTCGAGCTAGGCATGCATCATTCTTAAACAATTTGCAATCATAACAACACATTTGCATAATGAGACATACATTTTTACTTCCATATTCAATAAGTCTATTATTTACTTTAGTATTTATCATTCACATTCTTACTTGTTACTTATCATTCATTATGTCTTTACTTATCACTTATTAGCTTCCATTGTTCTTGTCTTAATATTTAATTATCACTTTTTATTAGTTATTTAACATTTATCATTGATCTTCATAACATTAAATTATGCCCCAATAGGAGGACCATTATACATCTACATTTTTCTTATATAGTTTAAGAACTTATATTC
>JAOXJP010158100.1:0-12959 GCA_025762735.1 Platanus orientalis
TTAAAAAATCATTGATTTCACTAGGACTTAACCCAATACTTATTGTAAAAAACAATTTTTATCAACTAAGTTATATATTATTGATAATTTTAAAATAATTAGTATATTATATATAACATATATGTAAAAGTTCGGGCCTCGGGCCGGGCTGGGGTAAGTCCAAGCCTGGCCCTCAATAAAAGTTTGGGCCTTAGGCCAGGCTTTTTTGGGCCAATTTGCAGGCCTAGATAGGGTCGGGTCAGCCCATGCCCACCCCTAATCACAACAGTTTTCTTTCATATAATATACAAAACCTACTTTTTAAAACTGGACCCAACCAACAGCTGAACCGAGTATCTACCTTGTTTTTTGTAGCCTCAAACAAAAAAAAAAGACTTACACCAAAACAAAACCATCCAGTTTTCTATGAACAAGTTGGTTTTTACTAACCAACCGGTTTTTAAAAACTTGTTTTTAACTTAGTTTTGCAAACCCTAAGAGCCTGTAAATCCTCTTCCCAACATCATTATTTTTTTTAACCTTTTTATCAAACGCTCCAAACATTAGACAGCACTAGCCTTCAGACTAATCATACTATCAAAATTATAAAATAAAAAAATACATTGTCTAGCATATAATAAGAAATGTTATAGTCTTAGAAAATATGAGTAGAAAATCTACAATATTACAATTATATGATATAATAGCATGACATAAAAACATTTTACATTTTCTAGAACAACAAAAATGCAATCACACTTGAGACACAAAAACATTTTACATTTTCTAGAACAAAGAAATAGGTAGATTAACAAGTTAGAAACTGAAATGATGGGAAAAAAATTGAAATAAATCAACCCAGGGTGACAAGAACATTATTAAAAAAAAAAAAGAAGTTACCTACAATTGGGCGATCCCAATATCAGTAAGGATCTGGCAATCAAATGTGAAGGCCGATCCTGGAGCGGATCGGATCAGCCGATTTTTAGAACTACGTAAACATGTGTTAATCATATATTTTGCTTTTATATTGTTGTCATATTTTTTCATTTTTTATTTTCATCGAAACTTTTAATTAACAACTATTCCAACTGTTTTCGTTTTTTAATTATGTTTAACAAATCAAGGTCAAACCGTACAAAGCTAGGGTCGAAACCAGGCTCAACTAGAACCAATCACCTCACTAGTTCGCTACCTAGTCCGACTGTCACACCTCGTGTGTGTGTGTGTGTGTGTAAAATTTATAGTCAAAATACTTAAATATCATATTGTGTCCTAAGAAAAACACAATGAATGAAACAATATATGAAATAAATCAGTGAAAACTATAGTAAAAATAGTAAGGGGCATGATTTTTTAGGTCGTCTACCAATAAAGTCGGGCTTGTAATGACCAACCTCCATTGACCATCGGATGCTAACTAATACAAGTTTGGCATGTTTGTACCCTTAATTGATTCAGAACCGATAGTATAGCTCTTCAAATATATATAACAGCACAAAAGTACTGTTGGTATAGCTCTTCAAAGATACATATAACAGCACAAAACTGTCAGTATAGCTCTTAAAAGAACTCCAAAATATAAAATATAATAATACAAATGAAACATGTTAGTATTAAGATGCTTTAGAGGCAGCAACAACCATCCACAAGAGGATGAAGTCCTATGCTATTGAGAATCAGTGCCCACGGTTACTCCACTACGATAGCAGATGAGCTAAGCATTTCGCCCTCAAGTCTTTGTTGTTATCACAAGAGTTTCATGAAACCTCAAGATTACCACAAAAAGTACAATCATAACGAAATGAAAAGTTGGGAGATGTTAAAAAAACAATGAAGCAACAAAATACATGGTGAAAAAGTGAACACAATTAGGGTTAAAAATAAATCCATGCAACAGTGTACTCATCTCCCCACATCTTATTCTTTAGTTGAGGGTGCCTATACTAAATATATAGATCAACACTGTGATAAACTACCCAAGTGAACATTTCTATTGAAATGACACTAGATGGTCATTTTCACCAAGGGTACAACCATGTATGGTAGAATAAAAAGAGGGGTTAATTACATAAACCACACTTGGATGCATGATGGTGAGTAATTTAGAACCTAATTAAAAGACATAACTTGATACTAGTGCGTTCATGGACCTTGGGAAGGGATTTGGGCCAAAAAGATCCCAAAAATTAAAATTGACAAATTTGGAGCGCTTGAGAATTTTTGGAGTGATCAAATTTATTTGGAGTACTCGAACTTGGAACGCACAAAAATCTCAAGGCTCTCAAGAGTTGTTTGGAGCATTCAAAGTCTTTGGAACATTAGAAAAAATTTGGAGTGTTCATAACTTGAGAAAACTGGAGGAAAAAAATAGAGACCTGAAAATACAATTTTACCCATTCCTATGTATTGTGATTCACTTGTAATGGTTTTAAACTGTTAAATTGTTCAATTTGGATCTAAAAACACTTGAAAGAAGTTAAGGGAGAGAAAAGAGTAAGAATTGGAAAAGAATATGAGAATTTCTTTTCAATGGAGCAAAATAAACTCTAAAATCCTAGATCTAACTCATTTTAGATAGAATTGGTAGATTTTCAATGAAGATTATGATAGATCTATAGTTTTAATTGAAAATTTTGTATAAAATTTCAGAAAGAATGAAAAAAGAAAGAGATCTCAAGGAATTAGACTTGAAAGCTTAGAGAAGCAAGGAGTTGCATTGTAGTAAATAATTATGCTTAATATGCATTAGTTTTCACTCTTAAGATCTTAAATCCATTATTTTAAAATGAAATATTTGCATAAGTTTCAAAGGAATTTTAAAAGATCTTAGATCCATAAATGTGTTTACTTTCCTTCTAAGATCTCAAGTGGATTTGTGTGAATCTTAGTTATTGAAATAGTGATCAAGCCTTGTTTGATTAATTACCTTATTCTTAATGCAATCAATCTTTGAATATCAAATTTGTGCTTTATCTACGAGTGATTCTTATTTGATTTTTGGATCCAATTTGATTTAATTCAACATCTTATGATCTAATTGTGTTTTCCCCTATTGAATCCTTAAGATATATGTTTTACTAAAGTAATCCTTCAATGTTACTAGGTGATTCTATTTGGGATTATGCTTAATCTCTTGAAATCGATAGACATCTTCAAAATTCAAGTGATTTAATAAGATCAACGTCCAATTCTTTTTATAGATCTATTGAATCTATGATTGTCTATATGCAAAATCTAGAAAAATATTAGAATATATCAAATTCCATTGTACTATGATCAAATATGACAAGTTAAATCAATTTAGTCACGTAATGCATTTATACTTTAACACTATTAATTTGCATTTGGTAGATTGATTCGTTTATCAATGCCTTAATATATATATATATATATATATATATATATATATATACCATTGATGTGGATTTCCAATACTTCATATGATTATGATTGATACTTTCCTTGAATTCTAAGTGATAGCATTTATTGCATTTGGACTTTGGATTTATATGAAAATTGTTATGAACCTGTTAATGCTACGTTCAATTTTAGTAAGTGATTTACTCTTATTATGAGCTCTATATGGATTAAGCAATTCAGTGGATTAAAGATCATTCGATTTTATTTTCGAATTGAGAGCATTTGATTGTATATCTATTGGCATGCCACATACATCATAGATTTGTGTTGACTTGAAAAGTATTGAAAATAATGTTTTGAAACCTTAGGATCAGCTTTTATATACCGAATAGTGTTTTAAAAAATGTTTAGTTTGAAAGGTTTATCGCATTGCATGGGACTTGACTTTTCCACAAGTTTCCTTATCGAAAAGCGTTCAGTTTTAAAAGAAATCTTATGAAAGGATATGTGAAAAACATCCATTTGGATATTCGAATTGTTTTGGACATTTAAAGTGCTTTGAACCCCATCATAGGGTTGGTTGTGAAAAGTGTTTTAAACATATTTGTAAATTCGAATGAGTTTCGTTTTGAAAAAATGTTTTGGACCCTACCCATGGGGGTTAAACATGGTGTTTTGGACCCTACTCATAGGCATGGGGGTTAAACATGGTATTCTGGACCTTATCCATGAGGGTAAAACACGGTGTTCTAGACCTTATCCATGGGGTTAAACATAGTGTTCATGACCCTACTCTTGAGGGTCCAAAACACCAGGTTTAATGCCAAAAACAAGGTATTTTTGGCATTGATGTGTCCGTTCCTGATGCAGGGCGAACCTTAGGTGTTCTTTAAGGGGGTGCACCAAGTCCTAGCAGATGATATGGTGGGGTATATAGTAGTGATGTGGCCTACGACCTTCACATATGGCCAAGCCAATGCCCTACAAGATAGCTTTCATTGACCATTTGACAATGATACATTCAGAAAGGGTGTAAGACAAGGGCATTTGGATAGAGTATGGCATATGATTCAAGGAGACTGATTATATATAAGGTTAATACAAAAGGTCGGAAAGAGTTATGAAAAGCCTAACTAGGGCTACAAGACAGGTTGGGATGGGCCAAATTGAAGTCAGACCAAACTTAGCCTGAAGTGTAGCAGCCTAGCCCATATTCAGCCCCAACCTGAACTCACCCTTAACTCGGCCGGCCCAATTTTAAAAAACGTGCTTTGGGTGGAGATTAGGCTGGCCCAAACTTAATTGCCCATAAGGTGAGTTCAGAGTTTGAGCTAGCCTGAACTTAATAGGCCGAGTACATACTAAGTTTGACCAACTGCAGATAGAATTTGGATTTATTTTAAGCCCAGTTTCGGCTTTTAGAATTACTATAGTTCGGGCCAAGCTGTACTGGACTTTGGGCTAGGCTAAGACTTAACCAAAGTTGGCTCGCATATTATTTCAGGCACAAAGGCTGTGCCCAAACTGAAGTTATCCTGACTCAGCCTACCCAAATTTTGGGCTGATTAAATCAAACTTTGGGCCAGCCTAATTTGCAGCTTTAAGCTCAAGGCAATCAGACTGGTGAGGATTTTATACGCTGACCCCTAACATGGGCCGACGTCCACTGATGGTCAAGCAGGTGGAAATATCAGCGCCAAAAGTGACTTTCACTTGTTGGGGGCGTGTGTAAATCACTTCTGACGCTGATGTGGCCGCCCTTTGACCTAGGCGTTTGCATACGCCGAGCGTAGAAAAGCCTTGCCACAATCAGACTCTTTTAGCCTCATGCCCACTTGTGTTGGCAATTGGCATGCATCTCAAATCATGCCAATCCTAAGAAACTTTGAGATCCAACCGCGAAGTAAACTTGCCAAAATGACTTCATTTGTTGAAAAGCTCAATATAGCATTGCTCTGTCATTGCTATAAAAGAGAGTATAGGTAAATTGATTCCATGTGGTGTTCAGCCAACAGGAACGCAAACAAGGCAGGTAGGGGATGTGAATCAGCCAGCTAAGCTGAACTTTGACCAGCACAGCTCAGGCTCGTCACACAAGGATCAGGCTCAGATTCATCACCTGAGATGCTAAGTTCAGCTCACCAAACTCAAGATTACTGCTTCAGGCCCATTTTTAAAGCCCAATAACCCAAGATCAAAACTTGCTCCTAAAAGCTGAAGAGATAACTTGTTGAAACAGGCCCAACAACCTGTATGGTAACAAGTTATATCTATATAAATCATGTACAAATATATGATATCAGAAGCTATATCTATGTATTTTACACATATATAAGACCCTTAACAAGCTTTTAGCTAGCTGAGCCTAGTGCAGCTCTGTTCAGGCTTACTTAGGTAAACAAGCTCATTTGAAGGCTCAGGCTCAACTCATGATGAGCCAAGCTAGCTCAGCTCATTGACAGCTAAGGGTGTCAACAAGCTGAGTTGAAGCTCAAGTTCGGCCTGAGTTGACATGCTCTGGCTCCTGAAGGTAGGTTCACCAAAAAAAGAAAAAAGGGCCCAATAGCCCAATTTGTCTTGTTTAAACATTACTATTATCACAATATATAATATATAACCAAGCTATTAACAAGCTGCGCTTAGTGAAGCTTGACTCGGGCTCATTTAGGAAACGAGCTTAAATCTCAGGCTCGGCTCATCGACAGCCCTAAAGGCAGGGGGTGGGTCATGCCCGCAAGGACACCTATTACACTATCACCATGCCAAAGTGCAGGATATGTAGTGCTTCAATCACTGCTCAAATGTGCAAACTGGGAAAATGATCCAAACCTGTAATCTCACACGAGAGATGACTTTGGAGACCACCGAAGCTGTATGCTCAGAAACTTTAAAAGTGCATAGGCAAATGGTTCAGTGGAACATACATCATTCTTCTACTAACACCATGGTATGAATGCTTGTTGAATTGGCTTTATAATAGTTGCTTCCCTGAAACAGAAATAGTAAACTCGGTATGGAAGAGCAAGAAGCAAATGAAAGGATGAGAACTCGGATAATGAAGAAGCACCCAAGCACCCAATACATGAAGTGGCATTAACAAAATAACTCATCATACGATGAGGATTCTTGTTGTTGATGATGGTGTTGTTCTATACTCTATGTATAAAGAATGGTATGCAACTATTCTGTAAACAAGAAGTAATTGTTTCATATAAATAAAAATACTTAAAATAAAATAAAAAGAACGACTTACTTGACTGAATGAATTGACAAAAAATCATACCTGAAATTGATCAAGGCTAGTGTTTGACACTATGTTCTTAAGAGATTTTACCCCTCGTAGTGGTGTTTACGAGTTTCGTGGACGTCTACCTCCTAAGGTATAATGATCAACTACACACAGAAGAAGCACTGTAATCTATGTGCCTGACAAATCAAACTTGTGCAGTTCTCTCTCTCTCTCTCTCTCTCTCTCTCTCTCTCTCTCTCTCTTATAACATACTATAATGCTCTCTATATGCCTAATTTCGGACACCCTCTATGATGCATAAAATAGGATACTACGAATTTTCAGATTCTTGAAATGAAGGAGAGACGATTTATTTATAAGCTATTCATGTCTGTTAGAAACAAGCATAGAGTCACACCTTATGGTGTTCAAACAAACACAAAACCATAAAGTTGTAATTGAGTAGTCATGTTCATGTCCTTATAGAACAAACATGGGGGCAAGATGTGCGTTTTAATAGTCACAATCGGGACTGTTTGGTTCGAAACAGTCACAAGGGTATAAAGGTAAAATGGCACCAATAGACATACCCCCACAAGTATAACCAAATTTGGGAGAAATAAAAACAATAATAATAAATTATTGTTTTATTTTTTCTTACTGACCCAACCCAACCCAACCCAACCTGACTCGGTTCGGCTTGCGTGTATGTGTTGGTTTGGGCTTGGCCCATGTTGGCTAGGTTCTCCTCCTTCCACAAAATTGCAGTGCCTCTTGGGGCCCATGTTTATATCCAAGGTTGTATATAAACCTCCAAACTTTTCTGGACTAACCAATGTTGGACTATTCAAGTTTTACACCCTTTAACTAGTGTTCAACTAAGTACTCTTAGAGACAATTTCTCATTCACCCATTAACGGTTTTGAGCATCCAATCATGCAGCGTTGTTCTCCTCATTGAGGTGAACACGAACCCATGTGAACCCGCCTCAAACGACTTGTGAGTCTCACTTTTATTTTGACTCAAAGATGCCTAAACAGTCAGATTTTGAACCAGACAGTCAAAATCTGGACAGTCAACCGTTTCCAACACATGGTACTTTTGCGAATGCTTTTATTTTGGCACAGTCCATGCCTAGGTAGGGGTGCAACAAACCAAGCTGCGTCAACCTTTGCCCAACTCGGCTAGGGGCTCATCACAAAAAGTCCAAGCTCTGGCTTGGCTCTAGCTCGTAAAGGTAGGCTCGGTTCAGCTTGTCCAAAAAAAAAAAAAGAAAAAACCTACAGCCTATCGGCCCATTAGCCTAATTTGTCTTGTTTGAACATTACTATTGTTAGAAAACCCATGCATCAATGGCAAAAAAATCATATAATTAAGCATACCGAAAAAAAAGAAAAAAAAAAGATACAATTGATAAAACTGAAAATGAATGGAGCACATAGAAGAAAAATGGGTAATTTATAAAATTCAACATTATGAGTTAAGCCTATAAAGTATAAGTACGGAGATGAAAAATTCACATCAAATTAACATTTGAAGAGAATTGCTAAAACCTAATAGAAAAGAACAACAAAAGTTATCCCACAAAATAAGACCTTGAACTTGAAATGGCATATAAGCAAAAAATAATAATAATAATGAAATAATGATTATAGAACTTTAGCAAGTTGAAAAATACTGTTTAGTTCTGCTGGTCATATTGAATCTAGAGGCCGGCATGGGATTGCTATACCTATAACCTAATATTTACTGTAATGTAATAGAAGTAAAATAAGAAAAATAAAAACAAAAGAAAAAAATTGGAAGATGATTAAAACAACAAAGATCTTTTATTGAAAGGTAACTTAATCAAAATTGAAAATGGGGATTCATGGGGTGTTGTATGATGATGGATCTCACATGTCATTAACAGCGTGACCATTGTCTTCTCTGCTTTATTTTTTCTTTGGCATTTTTTGAACCACTTTCATTTCCAAACCAGGAATGTAGCATTTGAAATTCTGGGATGCTGACACTAATTATTCTCGAGCTTTTTGAAATTCACATGAACTTGTGTTGGGATATTGCATGCTTTTGAAGTATTGTCTCGTCAATCAAGATGCCATTCTAATGCAGTGAGTTGACTATAGTTTTAATGGAGATGATTCAATACCCTCCCCCTCAAAACAGCCTTATCCCAACTATTTGGTATCGGTTAAAAAATAAAACAAAAACAAAGTAAAAAAAAAGTAGGCAAGGTGATAGTTGCATTTTCTAAAATTGAACTCAAAGATGAAGAAGAAGAAGAAAAAGGCAGGTGGCTTACCTGATTTCTTTGATTTGAAGTTTTCGTTGGGACATGCATCAAAACAGGAGATCGTTCTGGAAGGTTGATGAACTAAGTTGTGTTTTTTTCTTTCTTTCTTTTTATAACCATGGTATCTAGGCCTCTTAGAACACCTAATTAAATTCTCGGGGCACGTGGACTCCCTACTTCTCCCACATACTGGGTAAATCAGGTTTTTTTTTACACTCGAGCAAGTGGCCCCAAGGGGGTGCGTTTTGAACTCAAGACCTCCGCTTCCTGAGACATGATCCTGGCCAACCCCGCTACCCCTTGGGGTTCAAGTTATGCTTTTCATATTGATAGCTCTTTAGATTGTGATTTTGTATTTGATTGGTTAGAGAAGCTGAGGTGACACAGGGAGAGTTTAGGTCTTTGTTAAGTTACCCAATAAAATTTCCTAACTTTAGGCAATTCAGATGCCACAACTATGAAAATCAAAAATTATATATCAATTGGGCAAGAAGTTCATACAAATTTCAAAAAGCACAGAAACCTCATCACCCACCCATTAATCAATTGAAATCAAATTCTGAGTCATAAGTCTTGCATTTAACATGTCATATTAGCCTTAAAGTCTTAAATACATTTTTCCTTAGGAGTCGATATTCAATGATCCATGGTCTCAAATCAGGTATGTATATTCTACATTATTGTATTTTTTTTCTTCAATTTTAATTAACACATAGATTAAATATATTCAAAGAACCACAGGTGCCAAAGTTGAATTCAATGATTCCAACTAATTAACCAGTTCCAACACCTCCTCTTGAAAGGCTGAAGCTCGGAACCCCAAATCAGTGCCATAGACCGAATCGAGTCAATTGACCAAGCACCCTTTCAAGGCCCTAAGTTTATTGTACTCAACACTACCATTCCTCAACATCTAATCCTTACTTCCCTCACCCGCTCCCCCATCTCTCTTCATCTTTAGAAGGATCAGTAGCTACATATCTACAAAAAGCATGAAGCTAAAAATGTAAGCTCAAGCTCCATTGTCATACCTGCTAGATCGATATCTAAAGAAATTTTAGTGAATGAGGATTCTTCATTAATTCAATGTAATTACAATATCTCTAACAAGAGGTTTAAATTGACTAATGCAAGATAAAGATAGAAACTAAATCAAATCCATTTTTACCTAATCTAATCCTAATCAAATCAAATCATAATATTGCTAATCTTGTTTTATGTTCATAGTATTCTTATTTCCCTAATACTCCCTCTCAAACGGATGGTGATTTTGGATAAAAATCTTTATGTGGTTGTACTACCAATGCCTAATCAATTTGTTGTTGTTATCTAGCCTGATGCCTGATGATGTGGAACCACCTGATGGACCAAAGAATAGTTGTGCGGAAAATAGTTATTGTGGACCTCTATGAGCTAAAATAATTGCCATGATGATCTAAGCCATAATGGGCTTTCCCCTACATCGCGTGAAAAAGTAGTCACATTGTACTTGATTTTCTTATAATGTATTTGATCACAACGCATAAGATTTTTTCACTCTTCACATGGGAAATGGTTGTAATGCACTATATTAGTATGGATTCAACATAGTCACAATGTGTTTTTCTCATGCATCACATGGGAATTAACTAAAATAGGTTGTATTGGTTTATGCTTGATTTCTCTATGCACAACTTTCTTTATTTCTTTCTTTTTTATTTTCTCAATGAGCTCTTCACGCATCGCATGATAACTTTCCCCATGCACTTTTTTTAATGGGAAAACTGCAAATGCTAAGAACACATTGCAGCAAAGGACTTTAAGACACATAGCATCCACTCTAATGATCTTGCATGGCCTTTACAACGATAGAAAAGATCACTTAAGAAGATGGACAGTGTTAATTTCATGGAAGAAATTAACTAGAAATCAATTTAGCTTTCTCACATCTTCAATCATTGTTTTCTCGTTGACCACTCTCTCTCTATCTTGCATTCTCTTCTTCTTCTTTTTTGTCTAAGTATCTTGGATGGCATTCTCTCTCCATATCTCTTACTCAATTTTGTTTACTCCCTTTTTTAACGTTTTCTTGATCTCATGGTCTCTCTCAGTATCCTTAGATATAAACAAAAAATGATTCCGGTGTTTGAACTTTGGCCAATCTCGATCCAAGCATCATAGCATTGCAAAAACATTTTTGTCGTCATTGGTGGCTCTATTGTTGCTGATCGCTCTCAAACATCGTCGACATTGACTACCGGTAACAGCAGCTTAAACATTTCGTCTGTTAAGAACACTCTGACATGTTTTTCTTCCCCAACACTTGGCCTAGCACACCCCATTGAGTGGATCCTTATCCTTTGGCCATTCAACAATGAGAGCTTTCATTAATTTTTAAAGGTGAGTCATTTCTCTTGTTTCTTTATATCATTTTGACTCCCACCAAACATAGATTTATGAGAAGACAAGCAATTTTTTATCAACTCCCTAATGCAACACAAATCACAATCAGCCAAATTGAGAAATTGAAAAATATGATTGGTGCATCTGTTTAAATTAAATACAGTTCCAAGACTCAACAGAATGTGAAGACTATGTTTGATGCTACAATCAAGGTTATCTTGTAGCCTCCAAAACCAAAGAAAATGTGTCACAAGCCCAAGACATGCATGTTTCTCTATATTGATTTCTTGCTAATTTCTTCATTACTTCAACCGTCTTAAATACAACAATTAACCATCTCTCCTAAAACCCTAAGGTTGTAGGAGAGGTTAGAGTTAATATATTTAATATATTTTAACACTACCCCTTAGGAGGGACACCCCTTTACAATGAATACAAGGGAGTTAGGTGTGAGTCCATAGAATGTGCATACATGTGCACTGAGAGCCCTATGAGAATAATTGCCTCCACGGAGAGATTTGAACTCGCAACCTAAAACCTGCTTTGATACCATCTAGAAATTTTAGAGAAAAAAGGATTCTTCATTAGTTCAACATAATTACAATACCTCTAACAAGATGTTTAAATAGACTAATGCAAGATAAAGATAGAAACTAAATCACATCCATTCTTACATAATCTAATCTTAATCAAATAATTCTTAACTAAATTAATCATAACCAAATCAAATCATAATCTTGTGAATCTTGCTTTATTTTAATAATATCCTTATTTTCGTAATAATATCACTTATCTGAATCCCTAAAACCAACATAGTGAGCTCCATTTCAAGAAATATCATTTAAAATTGTCCCCCAGGAGATCAGAGAGGGAGAAAGAAAACAATTTAAAGGAAAGATGGTCTTAAAAAATAAAGAAAATTAAAAATAAGAATTCAAATAAGAATGTATGAATTGAAGCAAGGGTTATGAATTGAAAGAAGGGGAAGAGGAAGAGTCCATATGGGATTTAGAGTTTTGAAAGAAATAGGGTGGTTTCATGTGAAGTAAAGAGGAAGGGAAGGAGGGTGTGGGGAGGAAGAGGAGAAGAAAGGAAGAAGCAACTCAAATGAAAGATGATCTCAAAAAGATGGAGGAAATTAAAGATGAAAAATTGGAGACAAATCTATATACACTAAAGCTAGGGTTATCTACGTGGACAACCCGACCTAATTTTATTTGGTTTTTTGAATTTATTTTAGAGTGCCACTTGGACAAGCCCTAAAACAGTTACTTCTCTCCCATCCATATTTTTTTCTCTCACATCTCCTTTATCCCAATTTCTTCTCTCTCTCTCTAAAAAAATATGTCTCCTACTTCTAACTACATCCTCTTTTGAAATCCTAAATACACAGGATTACATATGTATACACTCACCAGTGTTTACACAGGGCATTTGCTAGTGTATGAATTGAAGCAAAGGTTACGAATTGAAAGAAATGGGAGAGAGAGTCCAAATGGAATTTAAGTTAGGAAGGGGAGAGTAGCCAAAACGTTGGCTATATTAACGAGAAAAAGAATAAATTGAGAAAATAAGAAAAGTTGATAAAAAGCAAAACGGAATGTACATTGTAGAACATGGTTTTAAAACTCGGACGATCCGGGATCGGATCGCCCGATCCGATTCCGGCCTGTAGATCGCGATCCTGCTGGGATCGTTCGATCCCAGTCC
>JAOXJP010158111.1:0-12958 GCA_025762735.1 Platanus orientalis
CTTTTCAAGAAAAGCATTATAAGAATTTTATGGATTTTTAAGAATTTTTTCGGATTTTTTTGACTTTGGATTAGGTTTGGACTAAACGATACGCCGATCCACCGATTCGATACGCCAATCCGATACGATCCGGATCGGTTTTGGGCATGGACGATCCGTTCCGCCGATCTGAGATTTAAAACCATGGTGTCCACACCATGGTGCGGTTTGCACGGTTCTCACGAAATTAGTTTGCACCTAATTTTCTTCCACTAGGGATGGTCGGGGCTATGGTTATCACAAAATTTTTCAGTCCGGATCTTCTGTGTCCACAGCCCATGTTGCGGCTGTGTTGTGAGCACAACGTACTGACACATGGTGTATACAGGGTTAAAAGCATAAAAAGATGACCTCCAATTTAATATATATATATGGCACCAAATTGAGAAACACACCATTGTCAGCCCGTGTGTGTCAACCTGTGAGCTGGCAACATGGGCTGTGGACATACTAGAAAAACTTTGGGCACAAAGAATTGCTTAGATTGAACTCTGATCGTCATTCTTGAATTATTGATTTTGAAAAATAATTTTCAAAAAGGCAAGGTTAACGATTTACTATTATTATTTTATTATTATTTCTTTTATTTTGTTGATAAAATCTTGTCTGTACGTAGCCTAGCCTGATTCTTTCCTTCAGAAATCAGCTATGAGCCTTTGAGTCACTCTCAAGGCAAATCCTGATTTTAGAATCTGGTGCCTCTTTTCCTCTCCCATATTAATGCGTTCCCGGCCAAACTCTACTAATGACCGAAGTGTTAAAGAAAGAAAGATGGCAGAAGTAGCGTCTACTGGGAAATCTCGGATCATTTCAATTGCCGATTTTTCATCTCATCATCAGATTAATGCAATGGATAAAAAGCTCAAGCATGGCATGTCTTTCACTCTCAACATGTTAAAAATACTTTTCTCTTTCTGTTTTCTTGTTTGGTTTCATCTTCCATGTAAAAAATAGTAATTGGGTTTACTTTAATTTCTTTCCTGTTAATTTCTTCCTTTAAGGTTTTGTTCTTTGGTGCTCCAGATGTTAAACTGCTGTAGGAGTAGGGAAATTGTTTCCTCAATTTTGCAGAGCTTGGTTTTCCAGAACACTCTTAATCTCTGTTTCTTAGTTTGAGGGCTTGTTTGGACTTTCCTAATACCACTAGAACAGTTACCATGGGCAGAATGATATAATATGCAGGGCCTCATAAAAATGAGGTTAATAACTCCATTAAAACCAGATTTTTTTTTTCAAGTTGGTTTTCGACAAGTGATGTGATACGGGGTATGCCTTCTCACTGGAGGACCCACAGTGCACGTCCAAACAGGCCCTTAGTGAGTCTTTATCAAGTGTTTTTTTTCCAAGTGCATTGGCGTAAGCATATTTGGATTAAGCTTCCGTGATGTTTGATTTATGAAATTCCAATATCTTCCCTCTACTTTTATATGTAATACATTTTCTCCTTTTTTATTCTTATTTTTTCTAACATTTTGTAGCAGGTTTTCCAACAGCTAGAGTTCCACCAACGCACTACACATTCAAAATTCAGTCATTTTCGTTGCTCTCAAAAGCTTCAATAGAGAGATATGACTGATATTTTCGATGCAGGAGGCTACCAATGGTGTGTTTGGTTTCTCATCTCTCTTGCCTTTGACTGTTTAGTTCACCTTAGCTACACATTACTTATTGTGCCAAGATCAATCCAATTGAATAATTCTATTCAAGAATTGGGCTCTCAGTTTGTTGGTTGTCAACAAAAATTCTTTTGTTCATGGATTGACATGTGGATGGGTCTTTCCAATTCAGATTATCAAAGGGGTTCAGGTTCGATAATGCCTCTAGACCGATGACTTTTACAACAAACAATGTAACCCAAACTGACAAAAGAAAAGAAATTTTACTAAATTGAAAATGCAGAGTACAATGCTAGTTACAGAGATATCTTTGAACAACAGATTAGCCGTTGTCTTTCCTCTAAAATTGAGGGAAGACTTCATTGAATCCGATTATTTGAACATGACAGATTATCCGATACTCCTTCTCTTGGAAGAACCTCGTTAAATCCGATTCCGTGAATGAAACAGATTAGCTGATGCCCTTCTCTCGGAAGATTCTTGTTGAATCTGGTTCTATAGTACAATTGAATCGCCTGTGATAGGGGTTCAAATAACTGCATGATAAAGCTACACTATGCCTAATTTAATGCTACTGCTATGGATAAGAGGTACTGTTGATGATGATTGATTGATTGTTTTTGTCGTTGTTTCCTTCTTTATTTATAGAGGTCTATCAACAACACCATAATTTCTTCCTCACATTCATTGTCTAACTGTTTTCAATTTGGGATCGTAGGGCATCCTGCTTATTGACTAGGTCACACATTACTTAGTGTGGTAATGGTTATTATCCACTTGGATTACCTTGCCTGCTTTATCTTTTGTCTGACGTGATTCATCCTGTAACTGCTTGCCGCATTGTCGCTTAATTTCATGTGTCTTATTGATTGGCGGCTTTCAAAATATATGCTAACAAATGCCTCTAAACATGTTTGGTTTGAATCTTAACTAGACATTTGTTGATTTTTCGCCGTTTAACAGTACAAACACCAACATGTTAGTCATCTCCTATAAATGTTGTTTTCATTTCAACGAAGCCATTTTTGTTCTTAATCGATGCTTTCTTTGCTCTCAACTCCTTCATCTTTTTTTTTTCTTTCTATTTTATTCAATCTTTCTCATTTATTGTCATTTTATGGCCTGAGTGAAGCAAATCTCACCTATAGACGTCGAATCTACTGAACCCTCCTCCCCTATGGAGCAAAGGGAAGAATGAGAGATTTCTACCGTCAAAACTAATACCGCATTGCTTGCGGTTAAAAAACTGTGCATCTTATGCTTTACTAATAGAGCCATGTCCATAGCGGTTCTCATTGAGTTATCCTCTGAGGCTGCTTCTTCAAGCTCTGGGATCCTTCGTTTTGGCTTGGATCCCGCTTTTCTAAAGGAAACCCCGCCTTGGATGCCTCACTACTTTCCGGTTGATCTTCATAGAGCTCCACTGTTCTATGGTGATAATATCGATTGGTGTTAATGAAAAAGGAAGCTCGAGCCTGGTTCCTAGCACAAATCCAATCATTATTGGGTTGATTAGGTGACCCGCATGTTCGCCCATAGGCAAAAGAAATGGGGGAAACTTGGTCTTACTAGAGCCATCATTTCCTCAAAATCATATATGCTTTTCAAACAATCTCTCATTTATGCTTTTTTAATTTTCTGGTCCCCTCCCTTGAATTGTTTCTTACTCTCGAAGGGGCCTATGTCAGTGACTTTGGCTGAAGTTTATCATCTCCTCAACGTTCCTCTTGACGGTGATGTCATTTACCCCAATTTTATTGACTCTTCTCGATATTCTTTCAGTTTTCTTACTCGAGAGATGAGTAAACCTAATAGTGAGGTATCGTTCCAAGAGGAATGCTCCTTCTACCTCCATTGGCTATGTAAATTTATGGTTTGCTCTTCTTCGAAGTGAATCACTTTAGGGGTTTATCCCTATTGCCATGGCCTTAGCTTCGAACTATCGATTAGCTCTAGCCCCTTTTATGCTTGCCCTCCTCTATAGATCACTTTGGTCTTTAACTTGAGAGAGGTTTTCTAGTCTAATCAATAGGCCATTATAGCTACTCCAATTGTGGGTTTATGCCTATTTTTCAAGTTTGTCTCCTGTTCCTTTAAATTACCAGACTCATGTTTTATCCTGTTATGCGCAGTATTGGCTTGAGGCCCAATATCCCAAGTCATCTTCCCTTACTTTCACACGGTGTATCGATATCATTCTCGATAAACAAAGAGTACGTTGACATTCATTTCCTCTCGTTTTTAGATCCAAACTTTGGTTATACCGAATATCTTGCTTGGCAACGAAATCCTATTCATTTCAAAAGTATGAACACGTCGAGGCATACTGTCCAAACATGTGTACTCGATAGTTGGGACTTGTTCAATGTATCCCTGCTCCTCTTTTCTTCACTCTAAACTCCTCATGGCAGACTTGACCCCTGGCTCGAAGGAATTATTCCTTGAGAAAATGGGAGAAAATAATACAGCGGTGGTGTCACTCTATGTCCCACCCTTAAACGGAGTGTAACACCAAATTTCAAGCCTTTGTATAGGGCAAAATTTGTTGAACAAATTACCTAACCATTTTTGGAGGCTAGTTTATTATTTTTATGAGTGGGAACTAAAACTTCAAGTTGATCTAATTTGTTAATTACAACTGTTTAACACAGCCAACCTCTAATTATCTTCAAGCTATGTATCATAAAAAAAAGAGTTGCAATCATATAAAAGAGAAGAAGGGGAAAGTAGAGATTACACTTGTTTGTTCACCAATAAATTGACCTATTCGAAACTTGATTCATCTTTAAACTTCCTATGATATCTTCC
This sequence comes from Platanus orientalis, assembly GCA_025762735.1. Taxonomy (NCBI): domain Eukaryota; kingdom Viridiplantae; phylum Streptophyta; class Magnoliopsida; order Proteales; family Platanaceae; genus Platanus; species Platanus orientalis. Next base: position 4,464 of record JAOXJP010158111.1, read on the forward strand.
TGGGGAGCTTGCAGAGGTATAATGGACGTGCTCCCTCCTCCTTGGAAGAGAGGTAACTGTCAAACTTCAAGGGGCGAATAGGACTAACCTTGCAGTGGACCTTTGCTTTAACTTTCTCTCTTGTTCTTCCTTCTTGTTACTGTTGTTGTTGTTATTTCTTGTGTATGTAGGCATTTATAAGGCACATAAATGAATTTAGAGAAGAGTCCTCATTTGAGGAGAACTCTATCATTTTTGTTGAGATGAGATTCCTCAAATCTTATCCCAAGGATTGAGGAGATCCTTCTATGCGAGAATCCATCCCTTTTCCATTTCTGGGCTATTAAGGGACTCACAAGAGTCGTGGTTATCCAAAACATCCTTCCTGTGGAGGGAAGAAACTGATTTTTAGTTTTTGGTTTCCGCAGTGCGTGAGTCCATTCACGCACACTTTTTAGTCTAGAGTATATCACTGAACTCCTTTAATCCATGGTGAAAGGGAGTCCCAATATCCAGTTGCCATAACCTTTTGGGCCAATGATAAATTTATTTCTCATTCGCGCACACATTTTGGGTGTCAACTGTTGCCCCCTCGGAAAAGGCATTGCGAGTGTAGCAAGGAGATTATGCATTTTTCGAGGCCAAAATAATGGGTTTCAGTTATTCTTGTCGATACACCTCTATTTATTCCCGGGACTTTTCAAATTCTTTGCCTTTTGACAAATATGCCCCTACGAGTATATAAACTCTATTTCCATCCTCTTCACTTCATTCATTCTCAGAGCTTCGATCAGATTTTCCCTTCTTGCAAATGTAAGTTCCTTCATTGTTTTTTTTGCCTTCTTTCTCCCTTTCTTTGGATGATCATATCATGAAAGAATACCAGTTTCTTTCCTTTCTGTGTCTTTCGATTTTTTTGATTCCTTTCTTTGCACGGAAATAGAAAGCCTGCATCCAACCTAGAACATCATTGAAGAAGTTTCAGGATAGAAATTCAAACTATTTTCTTTTATTCTTTGTCTTTTTTTGTTTACAACTTTAATTGTCATCCTCGGGGTAATCATCACCCTCTGCAGCTCATTCGTGGCTTCCTGGTTTATCCAGTGAGTTGCCTGCTTGAGTGGGCTGCAAATGACTCCTCCTTGCTTCATTTGCGAGTTGAGTTTTAGTCATTTAGTGTGCGCGAATGACACTTTAAATCCTCATTTGCCCACATTTTATGTCATTCGCGAGCTATCTTTCATACTGAGAAAATTTTTATTCCTTCTATTCTTTTTCAAGTAATGGCACCTAAACGAAAGTCCTCAAGGATAAACAATGGTGAATCCTCTACTCCTCCTGTCAATGTCCATCCTAAAAAGATGAGACTTAGGTCTTGGACCAATCTAAGACCAACTCTTGCGACAAGATCGAGTCATAGTCTTGAAATAGGGCCAGACCGCCTTATTGACCCTGTACCAATCATCATTGATTCTGAGGATGATGTTCCCATACCAGTAGCTGATTCATCACCAGAGACTAATTCTTCTTTGGAGTCCGATCCTGTTCCATCCTCAGAACCTGTCCTTATCTTAGGACCTACTCCTTCATCAGGTATTTGTATCTTCATTAGGAGTATTCAGGTTATTTCAAATTCTGACTCCTTTTCCCATCATGCAGAACTCTCCTTTAAAGATGAAGCGATCTTGCCACCATGGAACTATAGTGAAGAGGAATTAGAGCATTTTCACGATAATGCAGCCCGATCATGTGAAGCCCGGACTCATTTTCAGTGAGATCTCATTGAAATGGATCTTACAGCAATTGCGCTACCATGCACTCGGGCTAGGGCTTTAGCTTGCTTGAACGATGTAGAAATGTATTTCAAGAATCCTGGAATCAACATAATCGTAGAGTCTCTTCTAGACTTTGTTACTGCTATTGTTCAAGCCGAAGAGACCTTAAGACTTGCTCAACCTTCTCTTGATCTTGAAGCCCTTATTAAAGAATTAGAGGAGAAGATAGTTGACTTGAATCAGATCCACTTAGAGACAATTCATCGGGATAGTTTTGCGAGTACAGAATTGGAGATGTTGATGGAGCATTTTTACTACATCAAAACAAAATGTGCATGCCTTTGGCATGAGCTAAATGGCTATACTGCCATCTTGGAAGATAACGAGGGTGGCGTTGAGCATAAAATAGAACTGATTGCCCAAGCCAAAGCCATCTTAACTGCTAGACAAGAGAAAGGAAATGATGAAACATACCCTTAAGAAGTAACTAAGCGGGCTGATGCTGATGCCATCCTTCAACAACAGACTCCTATCTCTGAGGCCCTCCGAGACAAGCTTAGGGCTTTCATTTGATCTTCTTTTTTTATGAAAGATATTTGCTTTCTTTTTTTTCTTTTGAATATGATGGATAAATGGATATGTAATCCTTCTTTAACTTTATTAATGAATTATCTTTTCTTTTCGTATTTCTAGAATCTCTGTGTTCCTGATAAAAATGTAACCGCACCTTCATACTTCATCCCAACTTGCTTATTTTCATTTATACAGTCACGAAGCAAGATGGTCGTGTACTTCAAAAACAATCCTATACTGACGATTCTCATAGATTTTGAAGCCACTACTCAGAGATCGGTCACTCTGCCAATACTAGGCAATAATCACGTCCACCAAAATTTTAATTTTGGATGTGGCAAATGGAAGTCAATTTTGTCATTCGCCTGTGACATAGTGACAAATGAGGAATCATTTTGTCATTTGCTCACTAATATTTGGTGAATGGAATGATCTTTCTCATTCATGCACAATTTTTGGTTTTGTGTTCTTCAAGAGGTAATGAAGGTGGGCGGCGCATGTCCCTTTAACTACCTACATGTGGCGAAGGAAAAGACGCTTCTATCCTTATGAGGAAGCACGTTCTTTCAAATTCTTGGTGTTCTAACCAAAATATCCCCACAGATATATATATATATATATAAACAGTCTTCGTCCTCCTCAACCATTCTGAGACATTTCAGCTTTCCGCCATTGTTGAGTGCACGAAGCTTTCAACACTTTCCCTCTTTCTTCATCCAATCTTTGATTTCAATCCTTCAATCATCACCTTTTGTTCCGGCGAACACACCAAAGCCTTTCTTGCATTTTGAAACAATAGGGAAGCACCTGTGTGACCTTTTTTTATTTTCTTGAACCAAAACCCCCCTTTTTTTGTTTCTAGGTAAGTCATAGGCCTTCAAATGCCATTTCCTCTTGGTTGATAAGGTTAATCTTGTAAATTCGATCATTTTGGGATGTATCTCTGAGATTTTTTGGCTTCTTTCTAGCCATTTTGAGCCCCAAAGTTCATATGAGAGTTTGAGTTTTGTCTCAGGTGATGACAGAGGTTTCTAGCAACCATTCACCGCCTTTGGGCTAGCTGGAGTGGTTGCGCAATAGTCTCCCTGTGTTCACTCGCAGGTTGAGGCGCCATCCAATCGTGTTCTCCTTGCTTGGCAAGATGTTGGGTGCGAATGGGTTGAAAATTTCTCATTCGCGCACAACAGAGTATGATGGGGTTGACTCTTGTAGTTGCAATAGTGTGTGCGAATGGACAGAAGAATCCTTATTCGCCATGAAAAAGTCATACTTGCAATAGTGTGCACGAATGGACAGCAAAAATCCTCATTCACCACGAAAAATTCATACTCGCGCAAAAATTGTAAAATGTGAAAGTGTTTATATTTACTTAATTTCTGATTTTGGCTTATCTTCTTTGCAGAGTCATGGCTCAAAAAGGAAACTTTTATATGACCGTGAATGTTGCGAAAGCTTCCTCTCTCCTATTCATCAATCCCATGAATGGGGTTGTAGTCAAAGCCTTTTCAACCCTGAATTCCTTAATTCAATAATGGACCATGCACCAAGTCCTCCTAATTATATTAGACAAATTTACAAAGGTTGGTGCCGTTTGGATGATCGTGCTTGCCATGACAACTCGGTTAGCGACATACTCCTCCCTTACATTAAAGAAGGGGAGACCCTTAAGGATTCTACTTCCAGTGATTTTATGAGTGTAATCCGAAAGATCCGACTGGGAGAAGCAACATGGGTCAGCCGAAACTACAAAGGGTCTTCTTCCTTTTCGGTCGGAGGAAAAAAATGGGAGGCCATTGTTAAACATTGCCTTAGCAAATACCATATAGAGATAGATGCTGTAGGAATGGCTAAAGCACTTCGTGGTTCCATTGGCAGTTTTGATAAGCACCACGCGATGGTAGTAGAGGCAATTTCAAGGTGGTGCCCTGACACCAATACTTTTTTATGTCAATATGGTGAGCTGGGGATCTCGTTGTGGGAATTTATCGATGTAAGCTACTTGCCTTTTGAAGGGAGATTGATGGAAGAATATATCCCTTTCAATTCTCACTTTGGTACCCTTTCCACCACCTATCGAAGATTATTCCAAATATTATCTGAATTCAATAATCTGAATGTTTCATATGGCAGCTGGTTAAGCCGTATTTGTCAGGGTCCTTTGGGCATGTCTGGTAGGGGTAAACCTCTACCATGGACCAAAGATAATGTCCGATGAAGTGTTGATCTAGATGACCCCGCATTTTTGGCTGGGGTATATTCTACCTTTTTAAGTGGATGGGCCCTCCCTAGTAGTGTGGGTGAGCGTATTAGCCCTAGCGTGTTCATTGCTGCCGCTAACCTTGCTGATGGTATATACATGAATTTAGCGGTTCCTAGTCTCTGCTGCCTATACAACGGTTTAAGAGACATTGTGGAAGCAGGCCTCCGAGAAGGCCGTACTGGAGAGAAATTGGTGTACTTTCCTCTCCAATACTTCTGTGCTTGGTTGGGGTTGCACTTCCCTTCCATTTATTAGAGAGGAGAGAGAGATCTTCTCAGGATCGCATATATCAACACTCTGAAGAATCAAAGAGTAGAGATGGTTTTGCGCCCTGCCATGTTGTTTTGTTTTACTCAGAAGCTCATCCTTATCCCCGATCACTTGTTTGTTAACCAGACCCTGATAGATGACATGTCATTATCGGGAGAGGCTTAGATGTATTTTTGCTCTCTCATGAGTGGTGAGCTAACTTGGAGGAGGGATAATCACCTCCATATAGAGGCCTACAATCCATATAGGTTTGCTTGCCAATTCTTCTACTTCCAAGGACTTTTTTCCCTCCCTACTCACGTGAAGACAATAGGCTAGGTAAACACTCTAGAAAGGATTCAGGAGGCATATCTATTTTTTGTTAGGTCGACGATAGGTAGACGAGAGGTTATACCTGAGGAAATGGCTGAGGAAGATGACCTTCAATTCGATTATCATTATGCCAAATGGTGGTATAACTCATTTTTTTCTATGATAAGGTATAATGAGGATGGGGCTAACTCTAGTGTCATTTTTGATGACAGCCAAGGCATTGTAATAATGGCTGATAATCTCACAATAAGTCTTTGGGCCAGAAGACATCGGCCGTACAATGGCCCAAAAGGTGGGCCGTCATGAATAGACGATTCCACCATCCCCCTCAGCGACTAAAGAGGATGAAGAGGAGGAGTAGCCCTATAAGTCAAAGAGGAAAAAGGGGCTGAGAAGAAAACCCTAACGAATCTCTTCTCTAGATTGGGCAAGGGAACTAGAACAAATGCCCTCCATCTATAAGGATGATTTTGAAGACATCGAGGGCTATCCTATCGATGAACCTTGATGGCCAACTGAGGGGGTGGAATGGCATGAAATACCCTTCGCTAGGGAATTTGTGTCAGGGGGTGAGACTCCTAAAGATCGAGTACACTTGGCCAACATACTGCCCGTGTGCAAGAACAAGGCCTGGTACAGCCTTTTAATCGTCCTTCCCGCGCTCCTACTGAGCCAAGGGTTGTATCTGAAAGTCAAGTTGAGCAAGGTGAACAAGATACTACTCATGTTAGCCCTAGGGTATCTAGAAAATCAAGAGGGTCATCAGATATCCAATGTTATGCCTCCCACCATCAATTGTATGGTGTTTATATTGTAATTCAATGAGAGATGACTGCTTTATGGGAACGCAGAACATCTATCCAAGATTTAATCCTTACCATGAATGGCTATGCTTTAGAAGGTCATTTTCTAGATTATGTCTTTAAGAAAGTGACTGGCATTACTAGGGAGATTCTAGCATATTTCTTTGCTGGGTAAGATATCTTGTCAGTGATCTGTGACTCATTCCTTGGTCTTATGGAAAATATTAAGAGGGAGTTAGTGACCATAGGGAGGAGCCTGCCCTTTGTTACTTTTAAGTCTGCTCATGGAACAGTAGAGAAGCTCCTGGGAGAAGATTAGACATTTCATTTCATGGTCGAGTGCTCTCTTACCACTGACCAGCTTGTTCATTTTGGTAATGAGTCTACCAACGAGGAAGAAGTAGCGGCTCAGGTTGCACAGGCCTTAGCCACCTCATGTGAGATGGTTAGGAAAGAGCCTATGTCCCTTTCAAGGGGAAAGATGTAGTTGAGGATGCTGAGCCCCCAAGTGTTACTAATGCAGGGACCTCTTTGAGTGTTCAAGAAATCGGTGGGTCTTTTCACATACCTTTCGAACAAGAGCCATGGAATCCTCCTTCACCAACCCATGCTAGAGATCATGCCCATGTATACTTTTGACTTTAGTATTTTTATCGCTTTAATGATCCTTTGTTCTTATGATTAATTGTCAACAGGTCTCCCTCAAAGAGTTAGTGGAGCCGATGCCCCCTAAGGTCCAAAGATCGACCATTGATGAGAGCCGTCTTCGAACAACTGAGACAGAAGAGCATTGCGTCCTGAAGCCGGATTTGCCAACTAGATAGGTGGACAAGATCTATCCTATCGTCACCCTCGAGGAACAACGAGACTTAATGGAGTCCGTGCTAAATTTTGAAGAAACAGACATGAACTCCTCACAAGATTCCTAGGTGTTTATGGGTCTTCAAGTGCCTTCTAACAACCTAGGGGATGTGGTTATGTTAGAAATAGAAGAACTAGTGGATTATGAGGACTCCGATAACGATGACCAGAAATGGACTGATGACCCTGAGAAAGAGGTCCCATCAGCTGATGAGTCTGGTGAGGGTCCTGATGAGTCACTTTCGATGACTACTGAGGCAAGTGACCAAGTTGCCAAGGATACCGATAAGGAGGCCCCTATTGGCAATGAACCCTTTAGTCCTGCTGATGCGAGGACATCTGAAGCGCGTGGCCCCACTGAGGCCAGTGAATCTGAGGATAGGGCTATTAGTATGGCTGATGAATATATTTCTCCACCTATTATCGGCACTCCCGTCGCTCTTCCCACCTCAGCTATTGAGGATAATGATATTGTGGCTGATAAAATGCCAACTGTAGAGGCAACTCAGGAAGAAGAACCCGTCCGAGAGGGGTCTACCATTAACTTGAATCCTTTGGAGTCACCTGTAGAAAGCAAAGACCATGTTCAGGGTGAAACAACCTCTGGGAAAGGTATATATATTATTCCTTTCACACCATTTATGTTATTCATCCATGCCTTCCCATGCACTGAACTTTTTCTTTTATGTTTGACGCAGTTGCTGAGGAAGAGCTCCCTACGAGGTAGGATGCTATTGAAGTCCCATTCATGGGTCATAGTAAACTTTCACCTTTGTTATAAGACACATTCTCATATGCCCTTGCTGATACTATTCTTGTTTTACTTGCCTAAATGAAATCGTGAGCACATCTAGCGCCCTCAAATGTTCTTCCAAAATCTCCTTAGCACGCGTGATTCATCAAGAGCTACTTACGCATATAACAACCCTAACACCTTCATTACCCAATCTCATGAATACCCGAGATGAGGTGTTGGAAGCTTTGGCCAAGGACGTAGAGATTTATATTTGTAATGATAGGTTTCGGTAAGGGGTAGAGATGTACTTTACGTCTTTAGTAAGGCAACTGACGTTAGCATCAGAACTCGCAAGTATTAGGAGTAATACCAAGGCCTAGGCTAATTTGGATGCAGCAGAGATTGAGAGGATGACCCTGATGGAAAAGCTAAACCAGGTGTGTGATGTGGTGGCTAGCATTGATAATGCTTTGACTAGTGCCCGAGAGGAACTGATGAGGGTGCAAGCTCGTATCGAGGCTCTCAAAGTCACCCGTGAAGTGAGAGCGACAGAGGGGAATGCTATTGAATCCAGAATCTCTGCAATTTCTTCCAACATAGATCGTCTTCACGAAGAACTCGTCAAGCGAGCTGATCAAATTCGATCTTTCTTAAGCGAAGAAGAGAATTTATATAAATGTCTCCTTTTTGCCTTTCCAAAATAACGTAATGGGGAGGATGTAAGAACTTTTGATGAAATAAAAGATCATGTTTTGTCCTTTATGTTCTTGTTTTCTCTTCTTTCTTTAAATATTTCTCCTTACTTAACATTGTGAGAATCGAGTAAGATAAGCTTTATAAGAGTTGAATGCGACTGACATTATAAGAGTCATGCTTGGTAGACATTATGAGAGTCATATGTTATTTGACTTTATGAGAGTCAGATA
>JAOXJP010158122.1:649-12958 GCA_025762735.1 Platanus orientalis
GTATAAAAATGAAAGATAAACATAAATTAATAAAAATAATGTGTGAGAGATTTAGTTTTTTCAATAACAAAAAAAATCAAGAAAAATAGAGAAAAAAACAATTGCCAACATGACACCCAACAAAATAATATTTATAAAAATAAATAAATAATAAATCATTAAATGAAAAAGTAGTTAAAAAACCAAAACTATTTGTCAAAATCAGTATTAGACCTCTAAAAATAAAAGAATTCACAAAAATAAAATAAATTAAAAATACTATTTAATATAATCAAATATGAAATAATGAAAAAATAAAACTTTGTTTCTATTAACACATCCATTATTACTACCATGGATAAAAGAGAGACAATTAGAAATCAAAAAGCTAGTTGAACAAAACCTCAAAATCAATAAAAATAAAAATAAAAGTCATAAAAAAAACTACTTGTAATAGTTATTTAAGAATACCTTAGTACCATAAATATGAAAAATTGTGTCTAAATATGACAAATCATAATTTTTAATCATAAAAAAAAAGATTAATGTGATGATATATTGATAAATTTAACTAAAAAAATTAATCAATCAAAATTAATTATGAGTAGAAACACCAAATCTAGTGATTAATTTCAAATTTCAATCATAAAATAATATACATAGAATGATGGTTATTAATAAAACTTAAAATTAAAAATAAATAGAGATTGTGGATAAAGATGAGACACATATTGACTTACTTTTAAACAGAGATAAAAACAAAATTGAAAACTTGGAAAAAAAAGTTGAAGTTAGGATTTCATATTAACAAATTAAAAAAAAAAAAAAAGGCAAGAGAGTTTTTGTGAAGAGAGAAAACATTTGGGATAGATTGAATAAAATGTAAGAAATTAATGAGAATATAGTTATCTAAAGAAAATGTGTGACATTTGAAGCTTGGATACTGAGATAAATTAGAAAACTTTATGTACATAATAATATAATAGGAATGAAAACGTTTAAGGTAATTAATTGAAAATAAATTAAAGAATTTACATTAGAATCCAATTAGGAATAAAAATAAAGATAATTTAATTCTTAATAAGAATTAGGAAAACATAATATATATGTACAAAGCATTTAGGACAATCAAATTTTTTATAGAGATTTTAGGAATTGGATTAGTCAAAGACTTGAGGAACAAATAAAGGAAAATAAAAATATGAGTAAATTAACATTAAATATAATTAAGAAAAATAGTAAAATAAAATAATAAGGATTATTGAGTTAATTATTTAATGAAAATAAAAAAGGAAGAGACATGGATTGACATTAAAAAATATTTAAAGAGAGAGAGAATGTATAGAGAGATATAGAAATGTTAGGGAGACATTTAGGGACATTACAAAAGATTTTCAGGAGGGATTGAAGATGAGACAAAATAGGGAAAAAATAATGTTTTCCACATGTGTGGTGTATATGTATGAAGGGAAGCAAAGAGAGTTGCCACATCAGATTTCTTTGCTTTAGTATATAATATAGATTGGTGTATTTGTTTAAAAAATTAGTGTGGGAATCGTGCGATTTACTATAAGCAATGATTAAGAAGTTTACATATTGAAAATAGTTAAAAAAATCATTAGATCATGATGATTATTGGCTACGTGGGATCCATATGCTCTCGTTTTAAGGCACATAACAAGTGCATGTCTCTTAGCAGTTCCCTAATTCCATGCAGTTTTTTGTCAGGCAAACAAAAATAAAGGTCAAAACCCTAGGACAACATTCCATCGTTATGCGATGTTGGCTACATTTTTCACAAGTTGTGTGGGTCTATTCTATGAAATGGCTGTCTATGGGAGCAATTATATATATATATATAAAACCTAAGTACAATAGAAAACCAATTAAAGCTAAGTATAATAGAAAAACAATTAAGTGTTGGATACTAATTAAGAAGGTAGTGAAGGGCATTTAAGTAATTAAGTTTTTGTAATAGCACTATCTGTGTGTATTGATACATGACCTCTATACAATGCGTACACTCTAAATGGGTTGAGGACCCGAATCTTAATTTTTTTTTATTTTATTTCTTATTTTTTGATTCAAGAAGTGTTCACACATTATATCTGTTTTAAATTAATATTAGAATCTAATTAACATCCATATACCACTTTGTACTTATTGGACTGTTGTCACTAGGGAAATTGTGTCTATAATTCAAATTATGGTGGTTAGTTGGTTAAGACTTGTGGTTAAGTAACCATACAGTCACACCTTATATGAAGTAATACAAAACGGATGGGAAGGGTTATTTACCCAACCATTGTGTCTCCAATGATTGAAAGAGAAGAAGATAGAGAAATAAGGGAGAGATGCACCTGTTTAGAATTGAAGGTTGCACACTTTCGGATAAGACACAACCCTTTAAGGAACCCCATGGGTATCTATAAAAGAGGTCGGTGATCAAATGTTTCTACACTAGTAATTTTTGTATTCGGTAAAATCTCTCTCTCTCTCTCTCTCTCTCTCTCTCTCTCTCTAAACTTCCATTCTATATGTTTTTCACTTTCTTTGCAATTCTCATTATTCGTTGGTCACTATTGGTTGGTGATTACAAGCATCAAACGACCACCCAACCTTGCCAACCTTTTTGTAGTTTATTTATTAAATTTTTTCTTATTTTGTTGCATCTTATCTGATCCTTTATTCAAATAGTGGTATCAGAGAAGGATTGTTTTCCTAGATAAGAAGCAATAAAATATGAGAGAATTTGAGAAGATTACTTTCCATAGGACTCTTTGATTTATTGCTTGTTTTTTATAAGTACCAACAAACCATGGGACCCATTTGATTTATTACTATTCATCCCAAAAGCAAAAATGAGTAGAGTGCTAAATCTCTACACAATGGGACCCTTTCTATCTTTAAGTGGTGAAATCTTATCAAAAGTTTTGTGGGACCCTCATTTAAGCATTGGAGCATCCCTATTCTATGCCAAAACGTTTTAATTGGACAATAAATTAGAAAATAAAAAATTTCTAATTAAGCCCATAGATAGAAAATAATTATTGGAATACTTTGGACCCTATTCACTATTTCCTATCTTTGTAAGATTTATTATTATTATTATTTTGGTACAACTTTGACCATCTACCTTGGATTATTGTTGTACGGTTTTGTTGAACATACCAACATCAACTTGAACATCATTAATATTAAATATTCACCATCTGAATTTGTGGAAGAAAATTCAGAGGAGGACCCTTTTGAAGTCCTTTTGAAGACCCTTCAAAAATTCTTGAAGTAGAGAATCAAGTAACAAGGGAATCTGAAAGCCCAATTTATACTCCATCTTTTCTAGCACCAACCAGGAATATTGAACTGGTGTCAACCCAGTAATTCAATGACAACTGACATTTAATTTAGACGAATTTCTCCAGCTACTGCAGAAGAAAGGCATTTTAGGTGATCGATTCGTCGTATTGTAGCATGTCGAAGAATTATCTTATTGGAAAGAAATTTAACCTTTTGTTGTCAGTCTCTTCGGAACACAATTTTTAGACTTATGAGGCTCATCAATCTTGGATTTCCAATTGATCCCGTATTTCGAGTGGCACAGAGACTTGTGAGGTGCAAGATTGCGATTGGTGGAGGTCCGTATAGGAAGCATCTAAGAAATCAAGCCGAGCAAGCTGTAGAAACCTTTTATAGAAGAAGAGAACAAATACAGGAATAACAAGGTCGAGCTATAAACAACAGGAGAGGTAGAGGTGGACATTTGAGGGCCAGAGTTGATTATCCGTTGCAATCATTACGTGATATAGGTGTTGGTGAAAACTCCTATAGAAGATCTACTCATTGTGATTTATCTAAGTAGAATATTAAGAGGTTAGTCGTATCAATACTTTGTTTATTAAAAACTATAGTCATACTTTCTTTCTTTTTTAATCTTTATAATAGTTGTTACTTGAATTTCCAAAAAAAAATTGGAACTTTGCTATAAGGACTTTGAAAATTCATGCAACTTATATGAAGAAAATATATAGACTGAATGGTACAAATTAATTACAATATTTGGCAAAGAAGAATTTCTTATATGTTGATACATGATAAGATTCATTATGCAGTATCTAGCCCTAAACCCATTATGAAAAACTTGAAACCAAGGAAGACTTCAGAATAAAGGAAAAGTGGGAGTAGGATAACCAATTGGTGAAAGCCAAAATCCTCAGTTACATAAGTGATCATCTTATTCCACTTTATGAGGATTATGAAATTGTAGAAGAAATCTTTAAAATGTTGGAAATTAAGTTTGGTAGTAAATCTGATACTCATGTGCAACTTCAGTTAGAAAAAAATATAATGGAATGCGCATGAGTGATGGATCCAAAATAATGGACCATATAAATCATATGATATTGATTGCCAAAGAATTAAGTGTTGTTAGGAGTCCCAAACTTGAGAAATTACAGGTATCTACCATCTTGAATAGTTTACCACCTTCGTGGAATCCAATTATAATAACCATAAGTTGTTATGGACAAACCATATCAATAGAAGAACTTCCTGCAGTTTTAGCTCTCGAAGAAGAAAGGAAAAATAGAAGAAAAATGTTTGAGTTATTCACTATTCGAGAGAATAACAAAAACTTCAAGAGAAAAAAAAAGGTATGAAAGGGGAAGATGCAAAACAACAAGAAAGGAGCAAAGAAAAGGAAATACAATAAGGACATCACTTGCTACAATTGTGGATAACAATGACATATCAAGAAAAGGTGCTTAGAATTACCAAAGCAGAAGAAAGAGAATACAAAAGATTTGATGTTTACCGTATCATAGACAATGTACATCAAAACCAATATGAAAGAGTGGTGGATCAACTCCGGATCAACAAGACATGTTACAAAATCAAAAGAAGGCTTTGTAAATTTTAAAGAGTTGTCATCAGGGGAACATAAATTGTTTATGGGTAATGATACTTATAGTGGTGTAATAGGTATTGATGATTACAAGTTAAGATATGGTCAATTTAACTTGTACTTGAAAGATGTATTTTATGTTCCTAACATTAGGAGAAATCTTATATCAATATCAGTCTTAAATGAAAAAGGTTATAATATAAGATTCAATTAAGGGGTTGTGGTCATCAGAAAGAATGGTAAAATATTTGTAAGCGGATCTAAGGTTGATGGTATGTACCATTTAAGTGTCATAAAAAAGTTCAAATTTCTTCATATGTAGTTGCTTCTGCTATAAATCCTTATATTTGGCATTTAAGGTTAGGACACGTCAATAAAGATAAGATGCTTAGGTTAAGTAGAAGTGGTCTAATACATGATATGCAGTATATTGACCTTAACATTTGTGAGCATTGTATTAAAGAAAAAATGACTAAGAAATCCTTTAATAAAATTTGGAAGTCATCAGAATTATTATAAAAAATTCACACAGATATATGTGATCCACCCAAAACAAAACACATAGAGGAATGAAATACTTTCACCTTTATTGATGATTTTTCTAGATTTGGGTACATATATCTACTTCAACATAAATCTAAAACATTGGATAAATTTAAAGAGTTCAAAAAGGAAGTTGAAACCCAATTGGATAGACCAATCAAAGGTTTAAATAGTGATTGGATAAATTTAAAGAGTTCAAAAAGGAAGTTGAAACCCAATTGGATAGACCAATCAAAGGTTTAAATAGTGATAGAGGAGGGAATACACCTCAAAAGAATTTATGTCGTTTTGCAAGGATAATGACATTAGACAAATAAATACAATGCCATATACGGCAGAACAAAATGGTGTAGCAGAAAGAAGAAACAAAATTCTAATGGAAATGGTGAGATCAATGTTAGCACATTCAGATCTACATACAATTTTCGGGGAGAAACAATTAGTATTGCTATGTACGTTTTAAATAAAATTGTTACAATTAAAATCCAAAAAATCAGCTCCTCATGATTAGTGGACTGATAGAAAGCCAAACATATCAAATTTAAGAATTTGGGGATGTGAAACTCATGTTCTTATCCCCAAGCCCTTGAGAAACAAATTAGAAGATCAAACTTATGAATGTAGATTTATAGGATATCCAAATACTGGATCTGGATATAGATTTTATAATAAAGAAAAGGGTTTAATCGAAACTAGAGATGCGATTTTCTTTGAGTATGTAAAACAAGCAAGTTCCTTAGGAAAAATATATTTTTTAAATGAACATTAGATTGAATCTCTAAATAATGAAGAAAAATCTCAAGATAAAGAGAATGAAGATGAAGTTTAAATAGAAAATGAAGTCAATGTAGTTAAATCTATAGACTCAAATATAAATTTTATAGATCCTATGATTAGTGGAAGGAAGAGGACAATACAACCATCCTCTATATTTCGTAATAATTTTTCCTTAGTATCCAAAGTTGAAGAAGAAACGTATACTGACACATTACTAGATGAGTCAACAAACTATAAAGAGGCTATGGAATCTGTAAATTAATCTAAATGAATGAAGAATTAGAATTTATTAGAAGAATGGAGTTTGGGAACTAACTAATATTCCAAAAGGAAGAGAAGTAATAGGATGTAAATGGGTTTTGAAAAAGAAACTTAAATCAGATGGTACCTTAGATAGGTACAAGCTAAATTAGTAGCAAAATGGTACACATGAAAACCCAGAATAGACTTTGAGGATACACACTCACCTGTTGCAAAGTTTGTATCCATTAGGATTCTAATGGCGATAGTTGCAAAGTATGACTTTGAACCTTTCCAAATGGATGTCAAGACTGCCTTTTTAAATGGTAACATAAAAGAAGACATCTACATATAACAACTAGAAGGATTTAGAATCCAAGACAATGATAATAAAGTCTACAAGCTTAAAAATCTTTATATGGTCTGAAGCAGTCATCTCAACAATGGTATTTAACTTTTCACCAAACCTTGTTAAGCTTTGGATATAGGGTTAATTGATTTGATCATTATGCTTATATATGGAAAATAGATACAAAGATAACAATCTTATATCTATATGTGGACGATATTTTGCTTGCAGGAAATGATAGAGAGATGATTGAGAAGACAAAAACATATTTGACATCTAGGTTTAAGATGAAAGATATGGGTGTGGCACATCCTATGTTCTAGGAATCAAGATAAATAGAGATAAAGAATCCATGCTCTTGTATTTTTCTCAAGAAAATTAATTAGAGAAAGTACTTAAGAAATTTAAGATCGAGGAGTGTAAGACTTTGAGCACACTCATTAACAATGGTCAGAAATTAAATAATTCAATGTGTCCATTAAAGGATCAGGAAAAAGAAATATATGTACAAAGTACCATGTGCTTAGGCTATAGGTAGTCTGATGTATCTTATGACATGTACATGTCATGATATTTGTTATGCCATGGGATTGGCTAGTCAGTTTCAATCCAATCCAAGTAAGGAACATTGACAAGCAATCAAAAGAATATTAAGATATCTTCAAGGAATTTAAACACTAAGTTTATGTTTTAGAAAAGAAGAATTTGAAGTATGTGGATTCTCCGATGCAATTTTTGCAAGAGATATAGATGACAAAAAATCCACAAGTGGTCATGTGTTTCTCCTTAGAAAAACAGTTTCTTGGGTAAGCAAAAAACAAACGTGTGTTGCAAGATATACTATGGAGTCCGAATATATAGCCTGTAGTACAATAACAACGTATGTCATGTGGATTAAACGTTTTATTAATTATTTAGGACTCGAGTTGGTCAAAGGATTGATCAATGTGTTTTGTGATAATAAGTTTGTTATCTTTCTAATAAAAAGTGGAACAAATAGTTTCAAAGGAAAACACATTGACTTAAATTATTACTATATACAAGGTATAGTGGAGAGAGAAGAGGCAAAAGTGGACTACATACCCTTTGAAGAAATGGTGGCAAATCCCATGGCTAAGGGATGGACTCTAGAAAGGTTCAGAGGACATATAGTTGGAATGGGTTTAGTAAACCCATAAGGCATCAAATGTATTTAAAAGTTGTATGGTAAGAACATTCTATGTCTAATGAATTTTGGGGACACCTAAAAATCAACGATGAATGTGATTCCATTTGGATAGTGTATTAAATAATACACTGTCACTTAATAGAATACCGATTGGATGAGATTGAGTGATTGGTCATATAAATGATAGGTACTGACGAAATAATGGAGACTATGTCAAGAGAATCTTACGCATGAGGTTCACAGGAGACATGCAAAGAATGTATTGAATAGTCATCTATGATGTACATTATGAAACAAATAAGTCATCATAAGTAAGTGAGGTGAATAGCTCAGTTAAGTCTCATGTGGTGCAGGTCTTTATATAAGGGTTGAAGTCACTGAATAGTTATACTGGAGTGGACCATAAGCCTAAAGACTCAGGGTTCAATGCCACTTAGCAATAGTGCTAAAGTAAAGTCGTCAGGGGGTATAATTAGTTTAATGATGTTTGTACATACGCCTGATGCAGTGAAGAATATTTTATAAGTACAGAGTACTGATGCCAATTTGTGAATAACGGATAAGAGTACATTTGTTTAATGTAACTAGTAACCCTCACAATTTTCCACCTTAATTTGAATTATGTCCAAGCTGGAGATATTGGACCGTTGCCACCAGGGCAATTGTGTCCATAATTCAAATTATGGTGGTTAATTGGTTAACTGTACAATCACACCTTATATGAAAGAATACAAAACAGTTGGGAAGAGTTACTTTCCCAACCATTGTGTTTCCAACGATTGAAAGAGAAGAAGAAAGAAAAAAGAAAAAAGAGAGAAAGAAGAGAGAGACGTACCTATTCAGATTTGAAGGTTGCACACTTTCGGATAAGACACAACCCTTTAAGGAACCCCATGGGTATCTATAAAAGAGGTTGGTGATCAAATGTTTATGCACTAGTAATTTTTACATTTGCTAAAATCTCTCTCTAAAACTTTCATTCTAGACGTTTTTCACTTTCTTTGTAATTCTCATTATTCGTTGGTCACTATTGGTTAGTGATTACAAGTGTCAAACAACCACTCAACCTTGCCAACGTTTTGTAGTTTATCTATTTAAACTTTTCCTATTTTGTTGCATCTCATCCGATCTTTTATTCCAATAGTACTAGCACTCATTTGGCTAGATAATAAAATTATTTGTACATTAGGAATCCCTTTTTATAATTAGACGTAACTACCTTATCACATTGGCTTTTACTAATCAACATCCTTATTAGGTAAATTGCTCCTAACACCCTTTTTGACATTTTGCAACACAGCCAATGAACATATTTATCGTCTGTCCCTCATTGGACCCAACTCCAACTTTAAGGAAGGATAGCATCATATCAATTCATTACATAGGTTAGCACCATATCATAAAGAAGTCTAACACAAGCAGTGGCGGAGCCACATGGGGGCGGGAGGGGGCCCTGGCCCTCCCAAACTTTTGACAATTTCTTAAGAGAAGATTAATGAGCCTTGGCAAATCCATCAAATGGACAAGCTTTTCTGATTCATATACTTCGAAGAGATATGAAGTATCCCGCCCCACGACAAAATATGGCCTTTGCTCTCTCGCTCTCTCTCTCTCTCTCTCTCTCACCTCTAGGCCTGGAACCCCAAGATTGCTATAAAAAGAAAGTGCATGGACGGCCATGGATCACAATTTTCCGAACAATTTCTCATGATGAGATGTTAAGCATGGAACAACAACATCCATCCCAGAAGTATAGAATATATAATATTACCTAAAAAGAAAGAGCAGAGAATGTATAAACATGGGCTACCAACTTGATGATCTTGAATCCTGATCATTGATAAAAAGCTGTAGGGCACTTCTTCAAATGAGCAATAACCCCAATCAGATTGAATGGATGGTTTGAAACAGGTCCAAATATGATTTTGGGAGTGGGCCCCATGTAAAGGTGCCCCACCACTTGCATTGTTTAGATTGAATATCAGATGGGTTGATTTTAGGATATTGGTCTACTGATGATGGCGAAGCTCAAGTCCATCATGCACCATGTATGGTTTTGTCTAAGATCGAACTTACGAAAATATCATGTGGGAAGGTCGTTGTGAACACAGTTCTTGTCCATTTTTTTTTGGTTATTGTAGTCCTAGGACTTATAAAATATTCCAAACACACTACATAGTATTAAGCATAGAAATATAAAGGAAGAAAATGCTCTGTGATGACAAAGTGTCTGTAGTGTTTATGGTGAGTTATAAGGTGACACATATTGTGTTTGGAGTTCAAAAAGGTGTTCAGGTGTTAAAAAAGAGACACCAAATTCAAAAACACATCATGTGTCAACCAATGGCATGTCTACATAGGCCTGTGTCAACACAATCATTCTCCGGAAAATCTTTTTACATAAAAAAATAATAGAAGAACCGCAGCAAAAGAATTACTGCTTTTCACGAAAGTTTATGTTGAAATCTCCATTTCTATAACTCCAAAGGATATCCTGTAGCAAGAAAACTTGTGGTGACCCTAAAGCAATAGGCACTGGGCAACATGTGGCACAAAACAGTGAACCACCACATCTTGTGCTCGATGGTGTTTTTTTTTTTTTTTGTGGTGTTTTTTCACTGCATGTCACCTTGCGCTTGTTGCTTCAGGGTTGTCCGAAGTTTTCTCACTGTAGCAAATTCGCTTTGCTACAACTCTAATAAAGAAGGGGCAGTTGGTGGTAATCCGTGAAATCATTTTTTTGTCATACATTTATTGGACCATTAAATACTTCATTGCATTTTGAATTGTGTATATAATATTATTTTACAAGGAAAGGATCTGTTACACCCAAAACAGTATCTGTCTTCCCACACCATAAGCTGACATGTAATGGTATTTTGAATTTGGAGCCTCTTTTAAATAGGGAGCAAATGTCCATTTAAACACTTTTCTTTTTATAGTTTTAACTTTTAACCTGATAAAACCCATTTATGATACCTACTTTTTCATTTGAATACTGGTTTTACGGTTTTAACTTTATACACCTCACATTTTGTGTGTAGAAACACAGGTAGACATATTGTTTTGGGTGTAACAGATCCTTCCCCTTTTTATACTATTTATTATATATAGCAGAATACATAAAGAAAAAGAAAAAAAAAATACTCACCCTAGTTTCAGTTTGGCCCCCTCAAAGATACATTTCTGGCTCCACCACTGAACACAAGGCTTGTCAAGGCATTACATAATATAAAGAAAGACCACTTCAATGTCTTCTTTTGCTGACCATATGAATCTAAGACTAATTTATATTGACATTTTATATTAACTAAAACAATTCTTTAAGTTCATTCTAAAATGCCAACTCAACTAGACAAATCTTTATTTAAATATTTGGAATACTACATGCCCCAATAACCCATATCAAATGTTTACCTCAAGTTGTTAGGTTTAAAAGAAAAACCCATGGCAAAAAGACAGAACGACCCCATAATCGATCATAATTGAAAGATCTTCTCAACTCACCTCATAACTTTTATATCCTAATGTTTACAACTACATTATTCTCTTCCTTTTTATTTTATTATTATTATTATTTATATATTTGTAATTATTTGAAAGCATCAAGCCTCGGGCTAGGTCAAGATGAGTCCGAGCATGTCCCAACTTTAGTCAGGGTTGAAAATTGGGCCTCAGCCCTCATCCTCATTGGGCCTACATATGGGTCATGCCTTTAGGACAACTTTTGGGCCTGGCCTCTCGGGCCTATGTGCAGCCCTATTAATGTGTACACTCTAGACACGTTGAGGACCCGAGTCTCTATCAAATTTTTTTCTTTTATTTTTTATTCAAGAAGAGTATTCATGCGGTGTATCCGTTTTAACTTATTAATATCTACTTTAACACCCATATACCACTTTGTATTGGCGCTCATTTAGCTAGATAATAAATATTTATACACTGAGGTATCCCTTTTCGTAATTAGAAGCAAAGCAGATTTCTTGGAGCGCTTTTACTGTAGCGAAACTAAAGCATCATGGCATCGGGTGACAGGTGATCAGAAAAAGTGAACCACTACCAGTGTTTTTTCACTTTTTCCGCCCACATGTCAGCAGACGCGTTGGTGCTTCAGTTTAACTACAGTAAAAGCACTCCAGGGAATCCACTTTGAATTAGATGTATCTACTTTATCACGTTTACTTTAACTCCTTCTTTAGGTACATTGCTCTTAACACCTCTTCTTTTTGACATTTTGCAACACGACCAATGAGCATATTTATCGTCTGTTCCTTATGAGATGTGATCAGCTGCAGCAAATTTGCTGTAGCTTTTAAGTAGCACAGCAAAAAACATGGGTATTTTATCTTTTAA
>JAOXJP010158133.1:0-12958 GCA_025762735.1 Platanus orientalis
TTTGGTAAGTTTCACTTCCAACCATGGAAATTATTTTAGAATTACTTATTTTTCTATTATAACTTCTTAGTTTTATTCATTTAATGTTAAATCTACTCTAATATTATAGGGCAAGGTGATTTAGGGAGGTAAAGTGAAGGCTCCATTACCCAAAAGCTTTTTTGATTGACCTTGTAAGTAAATCTAGCTTTTCTATAAATGATTTGATATACTTCCTTTTTGGATTCCTTTGATCATTGTGTTTTGGTTATGGAAACTCATTGAAATCTCTGAAAACTATGTAAATCAATGAATCTAAGCTTCTTGTAAGTAAATTTATCATACTATAGATGATTTAAAGTAACTTCCTTTGTAGATTTCTTTGATCTTTGAAATTTGTGATTGAATCCTTTGGAATCTCTAAAAAATCCTTTTAATATGGTTTAATTTTTGGATTAAGCTATTTTATAAGCAAATCTTGCATGATATGGATGTTGTGATGTATTCTCCTCTTTGATTCTCTTAGATCCTTGTGTTTTGATTATAGAAACTCTTTGGAATCTTCGAAGCTAGGTGAAAACCTATGCTCTAAGCCATTGAAACTTGTAATTACTATAATATAAGATTCTTTAATAAGTAGACCTTGCTCAGTATGGGTGATTTGATGTGAACCCTTATTTGGATTTCAAATTATGTGATGCTAAACCATGTAAACTTCTTAAATGTTTGGAAATCTTTGAATCAAATCCTTTGAATTATCTTAGATCTATGAATTTCAATTTGTTTATTAAACTTTCATGCTTCTTATGCTTGGATTGACTATCTTTTCATTGGAATCTCTGAAAATTCTATAGACCTATGATTTAGACCATTAATTCTTGTTTTTTTCTTTAGGCTTATACGTCTTTTGAGAATGATTATTGATCTTAGACATTGTGTTGACTGATTTCCTTTAAGGAATTCTTTAGAACATGTGAAATCTGAACTTTCCCCATGTGAATCTTTGAAAATCTATGTGAAGTTGTGAACCCTTCAAGATTTATTCTATTCATGATCAATTGGAAAGGTAATCTTGCCTAGTTTTTTGCTTGGAACACTAAAAGTGTTATTGGTTGATCTGTATGACTTGATTCATTGGAATACATGTGAAATTTCTATGTAAATACATTGAATTCATTGATTTTATTGAACTCTATGTCTCCTATGTGATTATGTGAACCATGTGAACCTTCAAATCCTATTTCATGTTTGAATCATTGATTCTATGAGAAATCTTAGTGAATCATTGTGACTCCAAACTTATGAATATTGAACTATACACTAACACTGAATCTAAGTGAACCATGTGCCTTTGATATGATTGATTTATAGAAATGTGGTGCTTATGATTACTTCATATATTATATAAACATTTTGATTATTGAAATTACATGGACTTTCAAACTTATCGATGTGAACCTTTTTTTGGACTTCGAACCTTTGACCCATTTTGGGCCCTACCACAGGGCTAAATGTGACAATTGATTATGTAGGCCTTGACACAGAGTTAAGTGTGTCATTGACTATTTGGGCCTACTCACAAGGCTAAGTGTGAGATAGTATTTCAAACATGCTCTTTGGCTTACGAATATTGGCCCTTCTCCTTGGGGTTATAAAAATGACATTGACCTTTATCTTGTGGGTAAAACAAGGACATTGGGTTTACTCATGGGGTTTAACACAAGATCAATACCCTAATCGTGGGATTGGCTAGAGCATACAAATACTTTACATAGAACCTTTGAACAACAAACTCATAATACTTTGAATCTTTGAACTCTGATTATTGAACTTCAAACATTATGAACCATGTGGACTCCGAACACTTTGAACACCGAAATTTGAACACTCCGAAAATCATAAAACATTGGATCTTTTAATATTTAACACATAACATTAAGTTGTGAGCCTTGACCTTCGTATTGACTTATTATTCGGACTTAGATTTTCGTATTGAATCACTGCATTCTATTTGACATGTGATTATCATTGCTTTATACTAGTATGATTGTGATTACTACTCTAATATTTGTTTAATTTTTTACTGACCTTTGGACATGATAGTATTCCGATATGTGTCTTATTTTAGATTATTTATAGTCTACTAGATTTCTTATAGGTTGAGACTAACCCAACCGTTTATTTTTCAGACTGATCATTGATGCAGGTCCCTCATCCGAGAGACTCGATTTGACACACTCTACTTCTCTATTTTTACGTTATTTGTTTCGGGCATGTTATTGGACCCTCTATATCAGGGTTATATTTTAGATTATTAAACATCCGCTTCCCTCTTATTTATGTAGGGTGAGAGGACACCCTAGTGATGTAGTTATTTGGTATATTTACTATATCAACTATATGTGGAGATTATAGTACTACTTTCATTTTAAGACATTGATATGATATTATTTTGACCTCGTGGTTTGGATTATGCTTCCGCACACTTCTGTTCCGAATATGTGTGACTATTAGATATTGAGTATGCTTCCTCAATCTTTTAAAATCTGACTGATGAATTAAATGGATTCATAAGATCCTAAGTAAAAAAAAA
The DNA here is from genome assembly GCA_025762735.1 of Platanus orientalis. Classification (NCBI taxonomy): domain Eukaryota; kingdom Viridiplantae; phylum Streptophyta; class Magnoliopsida; order Proteales; family Platanaceae; genus Platanus; species Platanus orientalis. The sequence continues at coordinate 2,573 of JAOXJP010158133.1, forward strand.
ATTAATTAAGGGTGAATTTGTGGACCATATCAGATCTTACTTATGGGCCCAGGATTTGGGCCAATTACATACTATGTGGATTATTGGATTTATGAACATTAACGAATCCGAATTCAGAGTGATACGGATCCATATCCAAATCCGGGTTCAGGGACGTTACATCTTTGTTAGATTGGTATCATGCATTGTCTGTTACATGTTAGGAATCCTGAGGCATTCTAGGCAATTAGATGATTAGTCCTGGAAAATATGATAGCAATCCGACAGTGTTTTAGGCAACCAAAAAATTTAAGTTGGAAAGCATGCTAGGAATTTTTTATCATATCAAATGGCAATAGGAAATAAAAACTTATTTTGAAGGAAGAAAATGTTTTGTCCAAGATTTGGTGTACAGAATGGTGTCTTGAACATTAGGGGACAACACGTGGAAGAAAAATGGGTAGGGTTAGATGATATTTCAAATTCCCGCCCACTTTCTTCCCACTTTCTTCCATGTGTTGTCCCTTGATGTCCAAGACACCAAATCTTGGACAGAACAATTGCTCCTTATTTTGATTATTTTTCTCATTGGGTTAGATTTTTAGGTGGTATTCCAGTGCTTTCCTATTCCAGGTAAATCCCGTGAAAATAGACAAAGCCTTAGGCCTTGTCTAGTTGAATAGAAAGCAATAGAAAAGAAAATTCCACAAGAGAAGAATAATGAGAAAACCGGCTTTTCATGACAACCAGACTCCAACAGCTTGAAATGATTTTCTTGAGAAAATTTTGCCAAGAAGCATGAGAAAACCAGTTTTTCATGGCAACCAGACAGGGCCTTGGGAAAACAGGCAGTCGGACCTAAGAGACAATTCTCGCGTGCTGGAGCTGGAGGCGGGAAAAACACGTACATAAAATAAGGCCGAGCGACGGACAATTAAGCATTTAGATGATGCGATATATGCCATCTATGAAAAAATGCACCAATCTCTAACAAAGAACCTCGACGAAGAACCCAAGCGCCCCCCTGATTCTCATTTGGAATCTCCCACGAAGCCATCGAAGTTGGCGAGAACTGAAGGCCCTAGTTATGATAATCATCAAATCATGAACCAAAACCCTAGAATTCAAAGATACTTGGTCGCTGTTGAGTACATCGGCACTCGATTCTCTGGATCGCAGAAGCAACCGAATTGCAGAACCGTTGTTGGGGTTCTTGAGGTAACTTACTCCATTGCGTTAAATTCTTATTTTTATTTTCTTTTCTTCTGAACTCTGAAGAAGACTTTTGATCTTGATAACAAGTCGCCTTCCTTGTAAGAAAACTTTAAAGGACAGTTCAATGTTTTCCAATGCATTTCTTGAACCTTAATAAATCACAAACATTTGGACTCCATGTTGCAAGTATGCATTTGCCTTGCATTGTTGGTCCTAAGCCAGGATGAAGGAGGTGGGTTGCATTGGGTTGGCAGCCGGTCGAAACATTTTTATACCAATCCATTACCTGAATTGGTTGTTTAAGAATATTGGAGTCCTGATGAAGTGGAATTATTCTTATAGCACTCTCATATATTTTGAAAATCTTGGACATAGACATAGACATAGACATAGACATATATTTAAGTTGAATTTCAAGCCCAATGTAGCTTCAAACAAGAGGAGGCTGCACCTTAGATTCTGAATTTGGTGGTCTGACAAGCTAACAAAGAATAAAGAATCGTCAACAAAATGGAGGAGAGGAATTGAGGGATTGTTAGAACCTATTTTCCAACTTTCAAGCAAGATAGTATTCTCCGCTTTAGTTACAAGTCCACTAAGAGCTTTCGTTACAATAATAAAGTGAAATGACGACAATGGATCTCCCTATCTTATATCTTTGCTACTATGATTATTTTTCCCTTCTTTTTCCGGAGTTCCATTCACCATTAATGTGAAGGAGATTGTAGATACACACACTCTGATCCAATTGTACCATTTTGTCCTAACCTCATTTTCTTTATCACATACTCTAGAAACGTTTAGTTAATGTGGTTATATGCCTTCTCCATATCTATTTGGCAAAGAACCCAAGCTTTGTTTTCTTTTCTTGTAGCGTCAATGAACTCATTGGTAACAAGGGAGCAATCAAGAACCTGTTTTCCTTTCACAAATGCTAAAATGTGCATTGATACCGGTACATGATACTCTCTATCACCTTTTCCATTCTCTCTGCAAGATTTTTTTTTTCCAATAGCTTGTATAGACTCCCACTCCCTAATAAATTAATGAGCCTGAAATCTTTTAGCTTTGTTACTTTTTTTTTCTTTGGAATAAGGGAAACAAAGGAAGAACTCAAACTTCTACTGTAACACTCCGTAAAATTGATGAATGACAAAAATATGTAATTAAGCATATATAAGGGTAAAATTGTCTTTAAACATTTTTACAAAGACCATTATGGTGTTTGGGACTCAATATAATGAATTAGTAGTGAGGAAAACAATGATAATTCATGGACTTGGCAAGTCATTACGTTGTCTCGAGACCCTATTTGGGGTAACTTCATAGGTAAACCTGTATCAACATAGAAATAATTTGAGGGCAAATCATAAATCATTATAAAATTCTAGGAGTCTACTTTCCAACAAAAGAAACGGAACGCGAATCGGAGTTCTGTAGAGGAAGTTATGGCCGATTTTCCACAAAGATGTCATGCTGAAAAAAAATTGGGAAGAAGCCTGATCGATCGAGGGTGCCCCTAATTGATTGAGGGAGGCTAACTCGATTGATCGGGAGTATGCTCGATCAATTGATCAAGGAAACCCTGATTTATTGGGGATGGGCTCGATTGATCGAGCCTGTGGGTAGGATCCCCCTTGGGATATGTGTCGCATGTGAGTTGCCAATTTTTTTTGGGAAACCCTATGGGACAACTTAAGAACCCATTTTTTTAAACCCCATTTAGGGTTTGTGTGACACAGGAAAATGGATTTTTTGAAGAGAAAGAGGAATTTTGGGAAAACTTGGGAGAATAAAGAGAATTTTTTCTCCACAAGCTTGATAAGTTGGTAGAACCTAGATCTAGCCTAAATTAGAGATTGATTACAGTTTTCTACCTTTGATTATGAATTCTAATCATGAAATGTTTTGTTTACTCTTAGAAGAAGGAAGGGATTGCAAAGGAAAAAAGAATTGTGGAAGAGTTACTTTTTTTTTGAAAGTAAGGATTGAAAGATTTGGTGAGTGTATAGACATTTTATGCATACATTCTTCCATTCTTAGTTTCATAGAATTGATCTGGTAAATGAATATGCATTCTATGTACTTTTCTCTTTTACTAGGATCTTAGATTTATTGAGAATGAGCTTGTTTTGGTGGATTCATGCTCAACCTTCATGAGAATATTGATTTTCATATGTGGATTCTAGTTCATTTGATGTGAGCATATGTGAAGGAATTTTTTTACTTTATTTCTATGTGTTCTTGGAGTATAAAGTTAGTTACATGATGGTAATGTCTTATTTTCATGAGTTTGGTGATCTCTATTCTATTTAAAAAGGTTTTGGAGTTGGATTCATGTAATTTGGATGGTTTAAAAGTTCTATGTGGTGTATCTTGGTTTACCCTTTTGATTTCCCTTTGGAATTCCTAATTTCTTGCTCTCTACCTACTTGTTGAATTGTCATATAATTAGTTCTCCATGATTTACATGTCTCTTGGATACTTTTGGGCTTTTTGCATAAGTCTATTACTCATTTGGGTGGATTCCGTTTACCTTATGCTATCTATGTTGATTTTTGTTATTTCTATTGATTCACATGTTAGAATCTTAGAATTTGATGTTCTATATTAAACTTTGCATACATTGGTAGCTTTTGGTAACATGAGCATGTTGTCATTGGCATGGTGTTTTTCGGTATTTTTTATAAGGCAGTTTATGTGGACTTCTACACGAGTTTCAAAACACTTCAGATATTTTTTTTTCAACATTGATGATAATTGGCATGAACCAATTTTACATTCATGAGCAATCTTAAGTGGGTTGGTCCTTGTAATCCTCAGATATCTTGCCGCTGGGTCACATCAATAGGCGAAGGGGCACTAGTTTTGGAGATTTATTATGCACGGTCTTTATGATCCCAGAAACCCTTATATGGGTTTGCTAGATGTAGCCCCGAAGACCCCTTTATGTGGGTTGCCGTTCTGGGGCCCAGAGACCCCTTTGTGGGTTGACCTTATTGGTCCTTAGATATCCAATCACCATGTCACATTAATGGGTGAAGACAACCTTAGTGGTCCAATATATATGTGTATGCGTAGTCATGGGCTTTATAAATGGTGCCATCAAGTACTTAATCACTCGTTCACATTAATAGGTGAAGACGATCTTAGTCCAATATATATATGTCTAGCTACTGGGCTTTATAAATGGTGTCATCAGGTACCTAATCATTGGGTCACATCAATAGGTGAAGACGACCCTAGTGGTCCAACATATGTTATATAATATGCTATATTGGAGACCCTTATGTGAGTTATGTGATATGTTTTGTTAGAGACCCTTACATGAGTTATATATTTTGGATCTGTTGGAGACCCTACATGGGTTATTCACATTCACATTTGGTTTTGTTGGAGACCCAATATGAATTTATTTACATTTAGTTTCGGTATTTGACGGAGACCTTTATGGGGGTTAGCATATTGCATACAGTACTTAGCATGTGACATATAACATGTAGCATATGCATGATTCGGTTCTGTTCACTTTAGATACTCATGATTATCTTGTGGCATGTGCATACTTGAATCATTGTAAGGATACATGTAAATATTTGATGCACTTACATATCTACTTTGATTCCTTACTCTATTTTGATTATTTCTATTTGCTACTGTAATTATCTTTGACCTCTTTATGTGACATAAACTACATATTCTTTCTCTGAGCTCGGCTTCCATCTCATTCCTAGCATAATCTTCTTCATTATGCCTACTAGACCCCCCCTCATTTCTTCGTACAACTCAACCTTCTTCTTTTCCTTAATCTTCTTCAATTTTTTTGTTAATGCAAGTGTTGATTCATCATTTCCATAATTTCTTTAGGCACCTACGTGGACCTTTTTATTTCACCTTTTACATGGGCAAGGAAGGTGCTGCTTAAGCCTATTCACACCACCTCTATATTCTTTATTACATAAATTGCATCCCTCTTTCTACTTGTTATCCATTAGTGCCACACAAAACTTTTACCCAATGTCTTTCGAAGCTTTGCCCTTGCGACTCTCACTTGCACTTATATTTTTGGATGCCATTTGAAAGTTTGAATTTCTGGAAACAAAAAATGAACATTAACATGTTTTACATATGATATAACATAGGTAAATAATATAAATTATTTTCCTATTTTTGTATATTTATTATTTTTAAAAAATGAAGAAATACCAAAAAATGACATGAAATTGGCATGTCAATGAAAAATGAATGCATTTTTTTTGGAATATTATTATTGTAGAATATATTAGCTAATTACATATTTTTTATTATTTTTTTAATTTTCAAAATATGAAATCAATTAAATTTTTTTTTTTTTGAGTAGCACCATGAATCAGAGGGTTTTGATCCCAAACCGATAGATCAATGGCTGTTTCATCATTAGGATATCCCAATATTTTAATTTTAATTTTTTTTCTAATATTCGGAAAATTTTCTATTTTCACCAAAAACCCTTTAAATCTTCAAAACATGGATCAAATCAGGTTTTTGATGTTTAAAATCAGTAAATCTAGCATCTATTTTTGCTAATTCACTGATTTCTACAAAAAAAAAAAAAGAAATTTGAAAAATAAATGAAAAAACTCACATCGAATTTGAACCGACGAAGAACACATGAAAACCACGATTTGATCTCTTAAATGTCAAGTTTTTGAAGATTTTCTTCCAAAATATTGAAAGAAATCGCAAGAATGGAAAAGTAGAATCGATTTGCAACAAAAAGGAAGATGGTTGAGGAGTTTATGTGCGCAAACCCCAATTTAAATGATTTGAACAGATGATTGGGGGGTTGAGGGGTTTTGGAACGAGTTTGGGGGGTTTATTGGGTGATTTGCACCAGGATCAAATGATTTGAACGACGTTATCACCGATCCCATTATGCTGTAGTGGGATCGTCTAATCCCAATGCCAGATCAATTGATTCGGAATGATCTGATGCCAGATCTCCCTATCTGGAGGTGGGATTGTCCGATTCCATGCAGATTGTGATCTACACCCCAGGCTCGATCTGGATCATCGGAGTTTTGAAACCATGTTTGAGAGAGCATGAGTCTATGTGGTTTGCCTACGCTTCTCACACTCAAGAAAGATGGGTTATGGAGAATGTGTGTGGATAGCAGGGAGATAAACAAAATCATGGTATGCTATCAGTTTTTTATGTGGAAGTTTTTGGTGGTCTATTTCAATGATATCCTCATATATAGTTCCAACTAGGAGTGACACTTGGAGCATTTGCGAAATTTGTGTGAAATTCTCTGCAAAGAAAAGTTATACATAAACTTTAAGAAGTGCGTGTTCTTTACTTTACAAGTTTTCTTAGGGTTTGTCGTAACTGGTGAGGGATTGACCGTCGATCCTGATGAAGATCCAAGTGATATTAGAATGACCCAAGCCCACAAGTATGCATGAGGTTCGTAGTTTCCATAATCTGACAACGTTTTACTAGCGGTTCATTAGGGGATTTAGTACGGTGATGGCTCCCATCACATATTGCATCTGGAAAGGGGAGTTCTGCTAGACTAATTCCACGACCAAGGTTTTCAAGGAGACCAAATCACGAACGATTGAAGCTCTTGTCATGCACCTTTTGAACTTTCCTAAAGTCTTTGAAGTTGCGTGTGATGCATCAAGAGTTAGCATAGGAGGGGTATTGAGTCAGGAGAGTTATCTAATGACCTACCTTAAGTGAGAAATTCAATGAGGCCGAACAAAGATACTCTACCTATGATAAGGAATTTTATGTGATAATGCAATCACTACGATATTGGAAACATTACTTACTACTACAGGAGTTCATCTTATTTTCCGACCACGAGGCCATGAGGTATTTGGGTCCTTAAAAGAAGTTTAGCCCGAGACATGCTAAATGGGTTGAGTTTTTCCAAGAATACACTTTTATACTCAAATACAAGATAGGAACATAAAATAAGGCAGCTGATGCACTAAGCCGTAGGGTAGCTATACTGCACTCTATGGACGTCAATGTGACTGGGTTTGAAAGACTCATAGAGGATTATGGGTCTTGCCCATATTTTAGGGATATCTGTGCCTCCTTATTGAGTGATCAGTCTCGGAATGATAGAGACTTTGTGTTAGAGGATGGATATCTTTTCCGAGGTACTCGCTTATGCATTCCCCGTACCTCAGTCCACAATTTCCTAGTTTGGAAAATGCATGCGGGTGGCATGGCTGGTTACTTTAGTCGTGACAAGACCATTGCTTTGGTTGAAGATCTTTTTTATTGCACCGGTTTGAAGAGAGATGTAGCCAAGATCATTGAGCAATGCCGAACTTGTCAACTGGTGAAACAGAGGAAATAGAGCTCAGGACTGTATTCCTCATTTCTTGGCAGGATATGAGTATGGATTTTGTACTAGGTTTGTCTAAGACCTAGGGGAAGCATGGTTCCATCTTGGTAGTAGTGGATCGTTTTTCTAAAATGACCCACTTCATACCATGCTCGAAGACCTCCGATGAGTCTAGGATAGCCAAGATCTTTTACGACGAGGTTGTTCAACTACATGGGATATCGAAATTCATAGTGTCTAACATGGAAGTAAAGTTTATCAGTCATTTCTGGAGGACACTCTGGAAGATGATGGGTACCAAAATCAAGTTCTCGTTTGCCTACCACCCTTAGACTGACGGTCAGACTGAAGTGGTAAATCGGAGTCTTGGTAGTTTGTTGCGATGTCTAGTGGGAGAGCACCTTAGGTCATGAGATCATGTATTGTCCATGGTAGAGTTCGCCTACAATAGTTCAGTTAATAGGACCACTGATTTGAGTCTATTTGAGATAGTTACAGGGTATAAACCAAGGGCCCCTATTAACTTGATACTTATGTCTGTGATCCATAAACCATTAGTGTCTACGTCATCATTTACATCTCATATTCATTCATTGCATGAGGAGATTAGAAAGAAGATTGTCATGAGCAATGAAAAATATAAGCAGTCGGCTGATTCTCGCTGTGTATACCGCGAGTTTCAGATTAGGGATTTATTGATGGTTCAATTCCGCCCCGAGTGATTCTAATCTAGAGTTGTGCGAAAATTAAGTGTTAGACGTTCAGGGCCATGTAAAATCCTGAAGAGGATCAAACCTTATGCATATGTGCTTGACCTACCATCTGACTGGGGGATTAGCTCGACATTTAATGTTGAGGATTTTCCTTTTTCATGGTCAATCCACCCATTTTGTTGATCTTTTTTCTAACTAGCATCGTTCCATTCCCCAGTCCCTTCTGCGTATTCCACCACCACCACCAGTACCAATACAATGGGAAGAAATTAATGATATATTAGATGAGCAGACTATGTTCATGAGATGGGGAGGTTATCAAAGTTACCTCATCAAGTGAAAACATCGCCTCGACATCGATAATACATGGTTGACCGAGATAGAGTTGTATAGACTGGATCTTTATATTTTGGAGAGGTACTATAACTTTATATTGTCAGAGGCAACGCTTTCCCAGGTGGGGAGAGTTGATGCGGACTTCATGCCTCGAGGGAGTACACTTCAAGTATATCAAACGAGGCGGAGCAGCTCCATGCTTTGGTTTGAGTAGTGGTCCCCACTTTCTTGGACATGTGGCAGCCTATGGAGCTTGGAGGACTTGACACACAGCTTATGTGTCACCTTATTTCAGTTTTTTGTTCATTATTAGTTTGTTTGCTTAGTTCTTTTATTTTATGCCCAAATTTTTAAGGAGTTAATTGTGAGTTTCTTTATTTTAGATAGGGGCATATTAGTTATTTGAAAAAGATTATGGTCTACTTTGTAATTTCTAGTTGTGGGAGGCATTATAAAGCTTCCCACACGATTGGAATTTAAGAATGATGGAGAATAACTGAATGAAATTTGCTGATTTTCTGCCCTTCATGGCTCGGTCTATTTCCTTGCATGTTTGTGTGCTGAAAACAACAACCAAGAGTGGTGGCCTCTTATGAGGTTCGTGCATCTAGGTGAAGGCCTAGGATCTATCTCTTCCATCCCCATCTTCTTCTTCCTTATTCCTTTCTGTCTTTATTTTCTTACCAATTTCTAAGAGCTCTTTCTTCTTATTCATCTTTCTTCCTTATTTACTTGTTGCCTTTATAGAGTTAGTTATTTTTCATCATCCTCATTACCTTCTTCTTCTTCATTCTTTCTTTATCTTAGTGGTTTGCTGTTTGCAGTCATAACAGTCCAATCCATTGATTACTCTTGGGGTTCTTAAGTTAGAAATCACAACTTTAAGCACTCAAGCCTTGTGGCAGGTTAGAGATTATTATTCTATTTTTATTTTTTTTTTGAAGTAGTGCTGCACATCCACACCTGTTAGTCTTGCAGCAGCCTTGATTACTGCTCCTCTTCATGCGTAAACTTTGAGATTTCAGATGCTAAGCATAGCAGTCCACGTGGCAGCCTCTCCCATGAGTCTTGACTTCTCCTTGATGTATGGAAATCAAATCCTACCTATAAGGTCTCTTCAAAGTCATTCTTTTCAGTTCTACCTAAAGCTCATTCCCCAAGTTATAGTATCCTATTGTCTTGTTTTTGGAAGACAACGCCCCCAAGGGTCAAGGTCTTTCTCTTGGATTTTTTTTCCTTGGGAAACAAAATACTATGGAAGTGATGCAAATAAGAAGGCTTTTCTTGTGTATCTCTCCTTCTATGTGTCCATTGTGTAAGAGGGATGAAGAGTTAGGAAACCACCTTTTTATCCACTATGCTTATTTTCTCAAGTCTGGAATTTTTTCAAAAATGCCTTCTCTTAACTTTGTCATGCCTGAATCTGTGGAGGGTCTCTTTTACCAATGGGGAAAATGGGTGAAAGGAGATTGGGGAAAGATGTTTCTCAAAGCCATTCCCCCGGGTGTGGTTTAGGGGATTTGGAAGGAGAGAAATAGAAAAATATTTGAAAAATACTCAAACCATTAAACATGAATCCTGAAAATACATTATATCAATCTAATACTAGGGTGTATCCTTTAAGCGGCGCGCCTCATTCACTGGATGTGGCGAAAAATTGGCAAGGGGCACCTCATCTCCTAAATGTGGTGAAAAATTGGCAAGGGGCGTTGCATCGGCGCTCGGATGCAATGAAAAATATGTAAGGGTTCCCACACCATGGACGAGTGTGGGTAAAGAAGTTAGTCCAAGAGAGTAGG
>JAOXJP010158154.1:0-12958 GCA_025762735.1 Platanus orientalis
AAATCCTTATATCCACTCTCCAAAAGATGATGATTCTTCTATTGATTTGTGGCATAAGAGGTTGGGTCATATGAGCAGGAAAGGCTTGCAAATCCTTATATCCACTCTCCAAAAGATGATGATTCTTCTATTGATTTGTGGCATAAGAGGTTGGGTCATATGAGCAAGAAAGGCTTGCAAATCCTTGTCAAGAAACAACTCACCAGCATAAAATGTATGCATTTAAATAGTTGTGTCCATTACTTAGTTGGTAAACAATATAGAGTTTCATTTCATAAAAACTCCTCCCAAAGAAAATAAAATGTTTTGGATTTAATTTACTCTGATGTTTGTGGTCATATGAAAGATAAAACTCTTGATGATGCTTCTTATTTTGTTATTTTCATAGATGATGCTTTTAGAAAAGTGTGGTCATATGCTTTAAAAATTAAAGATTAGGTCTTAGGTGTCTTCAAACACTTTCATACTATGGTGGAAATGGAAACAGAAAAAACTTTGAAATGTATCTGCACAGATAATGGTGGCAAATATATTGGGTTGTTTGAATAATATTGTAAGAGTCATGGTCTTAGACATAAGCAAACAGTTTCCAAGACATTGCAACACAATGATATAGCAAAGAAGATGAACCGCAACTTACTTGATTAATCTATCTTCTTCGGCACCTTCGGATGGAGATGTTGTAGAAAAAGTTTGGACCAGGAAAGAAGTTTCTTATGGACACTTGAGAGTATTTGGTTGTTGGGCATTTGTATATGTATCAAAAAATGAGCGTTCCAAGCTTGATGATAAGGCAAAATAGTGTATCTTCTTGGGCTATGCTGATAATAAATTTGGCTACAAGTTATGAGATCCAATTGACAAAAGGTGATAAGAAGTAGGGATGTGGTCTTTCTTGAAGACCAAACAATTGAAGACTTTAAAAAAGTTGAAAAACCCCAACCCATTGTAGATGATCTTGTTACTATTGATCTAGATCCTCTTCCTGTTGTTTGTGATGATGATGGGGGAGATGTGTAGGTCCATGGTGAGACAATTAGTGATGATGTTCCTACAAGTAATGTTGAACAAGAAGAACTAAGGGTGTAACCCCCTCAAGAACCACTAGTTCAATTGAGAAGGTTTACTAGAGTACGTCGGGCATCCAAGAGGTATTCACCTCATGAGTATGTTATGTTGACAAATGGGGGTGAGTTAGAGAGCTTTCAAGAAGCTTAAACTGATGAATATAAAAGGAAGTGATTGAGAGTTATGCGAGAAGAGATAAATTCTTTGCATAAGAATCACACATATGACTTGGTGAAGCTGCCAAAGGGTAAAAAATCACTCAAGAATAAGTGGGTGTTCAAGTTAAAGATGGAAGACAAGAACTCACAGCCAAGGTACAATACAAGGTTGGTTGTGAGGGGATTTGGGTAAAAGAAATGCATTAACTTTGATGAGATTTTCTCACTTATGGTGAAGATTTCATTTATTCGAGTTGTATTGTGTTTGACTATTAATATGAATTGAGTAACTAGATATCAAAACAGCTTTCCTACATGGTGATTTGAAGGAAGAGGTTTACATGGAACAACCTGAAGGTTTTAAAATCAGAAGCAAAAAGCACATGGTTTGTAAGTTAAGAAAAAAACCTATACAAGTTAAAACAGGCCCCAAGGTGATGGTATAAAAAGTTTGATTCATTCATGGTGGATCATGGATACAAAAAAAAAAAAAAAAAAAAAAAAAAAAAAAAAAAAAAAAAAAAAAAAAAAAAAAAAAAAAAACCACGACTTCAATCCATTGTATGTTTATCAAAAAAAAAATTTGATGGTGATTTCATCATTCTTTTTCTCTATATTGATGATATGTTGATAGTTGGACAGAACACCAACAAGATTGACAGGTTGAAAAAGGAGTTAAGTAAGTTTTTTGCCATAAGGACTTAGGACCAGTACAACAAATGTTGGGAATGAAGATCTCTCGTGATAGGAAGGTAGACAAGATATATCTATCACAAGAAGGATACATTGAAAAGGTTCTTTAAAGGTTCAACATGGATAAAGCAAAACCAATTGACTCTCCACTTGCAAGTCACTTCAAGTTAAGTTATGAGTAAAGTCTTTCAAGTAAGAAGGAAAAAGAAGAAATGAGGAAAGTTCCCTATACATCAACCATAGGAAATTTGATGTACGCCATGGTGTGCACAAGGCCTGACATCTTACATGCAGTTGGTGTTATTAGTAGATTTCTTTCCAATCTAGGAAAAGAGCATTTGGAAGCAGTAAAATGGATACTTAGGTATCTCAAGGGTTCTTCCAAGATGTATTTATGTTTTGGAGGTAGTAAGCCCGTGTTGGAAGGTTTTACAGATACAGATATGACATGTGATATTGATTTCAGGAAGTCCACATCTGGGTACTTATTTACTTTTGCAGGGAGAGCTATATCATGACAGTCAAAATTATAGAATATGTGGCATTGTCTACCATAGAGGCCGAATATATTGCAACTATGGAAGCTTGCAAAAAGATGTTGTGAATAAAGAGGTTCTTTTGAGAATTTGGTTTAAAACAGAAGAAATATGTGGTTCATTGTGATAGTAAAAATGCCATCCACCTTAGTAAAAATCCAAGTTTTCACTTTAAGTCTACATATTGATGTGCTATACCACTGGATTCGAGGGGTTTTGGAAAACAAGTTGTTGTAGCTTGAGAAAAACTATATCGATAAAAATGGTTTGAATATGATGACGAAGGCCCTACCCAAAGAAAAACATGAGTTTTGTAGAGATGTTGTAGGTTTGAGTTTGGTGGATCCCTTCTCATGAGTCAGGAGGGGAAGATTGTTGAGGTTCCCTTCCATGAGGTGGGACCCACCTTTCTTTTTATGAAAGAAGAGCCAAACACATGGAGTATGCCAAGGGTCTTTGGACCGTTTTGGAGTAAGCTTTGGTTGTAATAGGTGGTGAGCATTAAATGCTCCTTGGTTTCAAAGAGAGAGTAGGTGGAGAACCCATAAGGAGGTCTTTTGGATTTGGTCTCATCTCTAATCATTTGTATGTCAAGTGAAGAGAGAGAGAAAAAAAAAAAAGGTTTTATACACTATCAGCTAAACCGTACAACCAAGGAATTTTTTGGGGTTTTCCTATTGGGATTGATTTCTCTCCATTGGAGAAAAAGGAAGGGGTAGCAAGTTTCTCTCTCTTGAAGGTTTAAGCTTATGCATCATCTCCTCTCTTGTTGGGGGTAAGTTGTTCTTAAGTCCCCTTGTATATTCATCTATTTAGATGATGTTTATTATGTTGTTGGTTGATGGTGAAATCCTCTAATCATGATTAGAGAAGACTTGTAATCTCATATTTTTGACAAATAATGAAAGTTTTTATACTAGTGTCCGGTGATTTTTTCCTTCAAGTCAATAGGTTTTTCATGTTAAAAATTCCAGTGTTATGTTTCTTGTATTTGTTATTACTTCTTGTTTATTTACTATTATTTGCTTGTGAACTATTTATTGGATTATTGGAGCCTTTGATTTTCACATAAAAAAGGAAAGGTGTGTTGATTTCCCAACAACTAGTTATGCTCTATGGAGCAGAATGTTAGGCAGCCAACAACAACACATCAATGGAATAAGTGTGGTTGAGATGGCGATGTTAAGATGGATGAGTGGTAAGACTAGAATGGATTGTCTTAGAAATAAATCCATTCATGGAAGCATGGATTTAGCACCAATAGGTGAGAAGTTTAGGGAAAATTGGCTGAGATGGTTTGGTTATGTGCAACTTAGACCAAAGACTGTGCTAGTGAGGAGTAAGACAATGCAATTTAAAAGTGCTAACAAGGCAAGAGAAATGTCAAAATTGACTTGGGTTAAAGTCGCAAGGAGAGATATGCCAGTTTGTGATTTAACGACAAATATTATGGCCCTAGATCGAGCGGAGTTGTGGAATAGGATTCATGACCCCAAGTAATTGGGATAAGGTTGATGTTGTTGTTTAGAAGCAAGTTAAGCAACAACAACAAAAAGGAAAGAAAAATTATAAAAAATGATCATTTGTTTATATATCTGATAGAGTCTCATGTGAAGGGAAGAATAATTTCTTACTCTTTCGAAACCATCAACTTTTTCTTCATTTATTATGAGTACCAAAAAACAAGAAAAGATTCACCATTCACCAAATCCTTAATCAGTGAAAGAAGAAACTGAAGTGCATAAATTGAGGACCATAACATGCTCAGTATTAACTTCTATCCTAATTTTTGTATTTGCTTTTCATCCTCATCTACAACTAAGCTGCCTTTTTTAATCTAGCAGTCTGAGAAGGGATCAAACTCCTTAAAAATCCTACCTCTATCAATTAGGAAGATTAAAACTAGGAATGACTGATGTAATGGACTTGTTTCTACACCCAATGTTCCATATGTTTCATGAATTGCACCGCGTGGTTCCACTAGTACAATCGGTGCCCGAACTATGTTGTTGGAAGACTGGACTTTCTAATCCAACATGTGTGGTTTCTTTGTGACAATAACAAAAGGACCTTTTCAAGCTGTAAAGGCTAGTCTATGACCTTAAACAAGCATGGGTGCTTCTAGAATGGGTCTCAGTTTAGATGAATACATGGAAATGAACAAGAATTGCAGACTGCAGCCCCCTCGGTTGTGGTCAATATCTGATCATGGTCCTTTAGTAGGGAGTTTCCACATTATTAACTTCTCTTAATCTGGGATCAAACTTTTACGATCCACATGGTTTAAAGGGTTTAGCCTGACACATTTGATTGGTTCCAGGTAGGGGTGTCAACACGCCGAGCTGAGCCAAGCTTTGCTCAACTCAGCGCAGGCACACAAGGACCAGGCTCAGGCCCATCACAAGCTTGAGATACTAAGCTCGGCTCAAAATCAAGGTTACTGTTTCAGGTCCTGTTCTGAAAGCCCAATAGCCCATGAGCTAAACCTGCTCTTAAAGGCTAGAGATATAACTGATTGAAACAGCCCCAACAGCCCATGTTATAACAAACTGTATTGTATACATATAGAAGACCCTTATCAAGCCAAAGTTTTTAGCAAGCTGAAAATAGTGCAGCGCTGAGGCTTACTTAGAAAAGCATGCTTAATTGGAGGTTTAGGCTTAGTTCATGACAAAGTGAGCTGGCTCGGTTCATTGAAAGTCCTAGTCCTAGGTAAGGGTGTCAATGAGCTGAGCTGAGCTGAGCTTTGCCCACCTCAACTGAGGCCTATCACACAAGGATCAGGCTCAGGCTCGTCACAAAGCTGGAAGCCGAACTCAGCTCGGCTCACCAAAATTGGTGTGACACCACAGGATGACACATGTTGTATTTAAGGTTGAAAACGCCAAAAAAAATAATCAATTCAAGTAGGTGTCCAAAAAGAAGAAGAAAATTCTTTCGGAGAATGATTGTCTGTGTTGACACAGACCACTTTAAGAGTGTCATTCACTGACACATGATGGGTTATGGACTTTGGTCTCTTTTTGAACACCTACTTTTTCATTTGAACACTTTTTTGGACGCTTTTAACTGTAAACACAACACATGTCAGTTAATCATTCACCAAACACACTAGACACCTTTTCATCACATAACATTTTCTTCCAATTCATAAACATAGTATGAAGTGGTGTCCCAATGGCGGCCTGTCCAACTCAGCTCAAGTTTGCCACCTGTTTTGTTCGTTTTATCCCCAAGACGGACAAGAAGGTCTATGTTGTACGTCACACAATATGTATGTATAAATGTTTTATTTATTTATTTATTATTATTATGATCTCTGAGTACAATTTCAACTTTATTTGATCAAGTACAAATATAATTTTATTACCAAATATTAGAAGTAGAAATAGAATGTATTTTATATTAATGTATGATCTGACTACAAGAGCAACTTTATTTGATCAAGTACAAAAATAATTTTATTACCAAAGAAAAAGAAGAAGTACAAATATAATGTATTTTATATTAATATTATTAGGTGAAATTGTTTTTGTTTTTGAAAAAATATTTGTGTATTAGTGATGTGATGCAGAAATGGTTACTTATACTATATCTGTAATTACCATAAACCAAATGATTAGCTGTAGCAATTTTTTTCTGTAGTTTTTTGTAGCATGACCAAAAAGATCACAAAAAGACAAAGGACCCATGTTAAATGACAAAACAACCCATGTTAAAAGACAAAATACCCATTTTTTTGGCTGTGCTACAAAATGCTACAGACAATTTTGCTACAGCTGATCATTCCTTATAAACATATTTAATATTAAAATATAGTATATCAATCTATATCTTTATTCTATACAAAAATTATATCCTATATATATATAAAGACCTTCATAAGCAAAATGGATTCTTAAAGTGAAAAATGTGCTGTGACCCTCTTGCTCTAAGCACTGGGTGACACATAATAGGAAAAAGTGAAAAAACACCTAATAATGTGCACAAGATGTGGTGGTCCTCTTTTTTCTGCCACGTGTTGCCCAGTTTTTGGTGTAAGAGGGCTGTTCCACACTTTCCCATGTAGGATATCCGCTTTGCTTAATGAGTTTGACTCAACTCACTTGACCAAACAAACCCAATTGGAGGCTTATGCTCAGCTCACAACGAGCCAAGCCAAGGTAGTTTGGTTCATTGACAGTCTTAGTCCTAGGGCTTTGGCGTATTGGTTTTGTTCATAACAATCAACATCAAAGTCACACCATATCCTGAGTTTGAGTTTTAAGGGATGATTTATGGAGAGGACAACTTAGGCATAGTGAAAACAGCTACAAATGTTATCTAGGGACCAGAGTGAAAACCACTGCACAGAGTGGGCCACCATGGATGTCGGCTGCGGAGTCTGATGGAATATTACTATTCCAATGGTATGTAGGGCCGAGATGACGCACTCCATCCACCAGTCATAGGGCTTTTGACTTATTGGTTTAACCAACTAGTGGTGTCAAGATTATGAAATTTTTTTAGTAGTTTTGACGCTTCACTGTATATATAAAGACGAAGTCGGCATGTGAAGAAGGTCGACAGTGTTTATGGTTTTCATGGTAGGTTTGTGATTACTTTGCTCCCCATTTCCTATTTGGTGGATCATGTTGTTACAAACCACAACAAAAAGTAAGGAGCATCATCCGACCTTGCAACTAGATGAGATCCTCTCCTGTCCACAAGTAATTTTGTGGCTTCATGAGATTTATACATACCCAAAAAAGTGAAAATCACTTTTTTGTATGGTGATTTTCACTTTTTTTGGGCACATGTACGTTTGCTGAAGCCACATGATTAATTGTGGGCAGGAGAGGCAACTCATTACTCCTCATTGGATATCTGCTCAGAGTCAACTACTCCAAATTGAAAGGAGAATGAGGAGCTATTTGGCAAATGGAGAAACTGTTTCCTGAAAAATAATGGCCCCCTTGGGTTACAAAGTCTTTTTCCTATAAAAACTGTTTCATCATATCCCTTTCCAGGAAATCCTTTTTTCATTTCCTAAACATGCCTTGATTTGGCTATTTGTAATAACTTAGATCTTCTTGTCTGTTTGTGGCAAATTATCCAATTGAAAATGACTATCCTAATAGAGGAGGATTCTAGATGAGTGATGAATGTCTATAAACACAATACCTAAGTATGTGAGAAACATGTTCAAGGGGTTGGATTTGAGACTTGTTAATGGGTCATTCTTAGATCAAAAATCAACCTAATCAGATGGTTTTAACCACCAGTATAAGTACTTTTTATAGATATTTTTACTCAGTATTCTTCCACCTGCCTCAAAAAACAAAAATAAAATGCAGATGAATGCATTTATCCTATGGTTGTGATCATCTAATAGGAGATGAAATTGTAAGACTCAAGCAATTAGTAGTTCCTCTTACCATTAATGCGCGATTGAGATCTCATTATATATCTCAACTATTGATGAAGCAAAACAAAGTAGAACAAATTCATATCTATACTTCAAGACAATACATTTTAAGTTTCAGATGCTCAAGATCATCGATGAAAATTTCAATAGGACCTCCTTCAAAACCAGTGACACCCTCTCGAGGCAAGCCATTTCGCGGTAACAGTTCATTTCTCTCTTTGCATTGTAACACATATTTAAGTAGCAGTCAGAATTCTTGTAATTTGTGGACTTTTTTTGTTGGTAAATTTGTAATTTGTAGTCACAGTGAGTGAATTGCATAGGGATAATTGGGAGCTACTGGTGGAGTAAGAGTTGAGTGAAATGCATGTCCACTATGAAGTAAAATACCCCCCCTTTTTTTTTTTATTTTAAAAAAAAAGGAAGAAAAAATTTAATTAAAAAATTGAAAGATCTCTAGAAAGAGTCAATACATCACTATTAAGGTTCCTCACCAACCAAGAGGGAGGAGAATGTGTCCAAACTGCAGGAGGACTTTCGAAGCCATGCTTAGCTAAGCAATGAACAACAGATGTAGTAGTCTCTTTACATGGATAAAGGAGATATCCTAAAAAAAACTAAGAGAATTACACTATCATACCCACTATCTCCTTGATTTAAATTTATGTTAATCGTGGTAACGCGAGAGAGAGAGAGAGAGAGAGAGAGAGAGCTATATCATCTGTTCATCCACAATCATTTATCATCATTCATGTGTTAGGTCCATCATTTATCACCATGGCACTTGCAAGCTATTGGTTCGAAGAGTTACAAATCTGCTAAAGACAATTGGTGTAGAAAATTTGTTAAACCACCAAGTAATCAACAAGCAACACGCGATCTTGCAAGGGACATTTGAGTCATTACAAGGGAAGTTTCAGCCAGTGGGTAGTAGCTAAATTACTTTCTGTTACCCTTCAGGGGGTAATGTGTCACATTCTTATTGGTGCTATAGCAAATTTGTCACACCTAGTATTATTTCATAATCAAACACCCCCGTTTAAAAATCCTTCATCCAAAAGTCATGTTGAGTTGCAATCTCTTAATTTTCAACATCCTGGATTGGAGAAGGGACAAAGAAATTGTACGTGAAGAATTGGGATGACAGTCTGTACATCAGGATTTAGAGATATCTATTTGTGAAATGGGAAAATCAGAACTTGCTACCTCATTACAAAGGTGTTGACTCCATCCTCTAAATTTAAGGAATGACTTGGACAACTCTCTCACATACTCCTTTAAGTTGAATTCTATCCATTTCAATTTTTTTCTCTTAAATTGAAATTAATTAGTGATAACTGACATGATGCAAGTTAAAGGCTCTAAAAGGACAAGAAAAAGGCCAAAAAGAATATGCATCAAAGTAGTCAGATGTATAGAGTGATGTGATGTAATAAAGGTCTTTAATAAAACAAAAAACCGTATCTTCTAAAACTCTAAGGTTGTAAGAAAGATTAGAGTTAATATACTTAATATATTTCAACACTCCCTCCCAGGAGGGGCAATCTTAGACAACGAACACAAGCAAGTTAGTTGCAAGTCCACAGAATGTGCATACATATACATAGAGAGTCCAGGAGAATAATTGCATTCACGAAGAGATTTGAACTCATAACCTAAAACTTGCTCTAATACAATCTTAAATAAATAAAAGTTAATCGTCTCTCTCAAAACCTTAGCTTTTAAGATGGGTTAGAGTTAATATATTTAATATATTTCAATAAAAGGTATCTTTGGTTTTTTTTTTTTTTTAAATAAATAAATAACCTACTGTCTCATGTCTCAAAATGAGGTGATTGTTGGACATTTTTAAACTTGGAGGCATTGGTAGGGTCAATACTTTATGATATTTGGTTCTTGGCCTATGGATTGACCTAACACTTGAATAATGATAAATGATTGTAATAGTGGCTTGACACCACTTGCCTTTGCGGTTGACACATGGGCCATTCATAAGTGTTTGTAATAATTGGAAAATCCCTTAAATTACTTAAATACCCTTTCGTACCCACATGTTTAACCCTTTATTGATAGTGATGCATAGTGGCATCTAACACATGTATGGGTTAGCACATGGAGAGTGATGTGTCCTAGTGACGGCCAAAGCAACCATCCCAAGCATCACTCATGAATGACTTGGACCCATGGGGGGCACATCATAATCATAGTCATATATATTGCTCAAACAATAATAAGATTGCTTGGCTTAAAAAACAGCCACTTGTTGAAGTAGTCATGTCACTCAAAAATGCACAAGTGTCTTTGACAAATTTATTAGAATTGGTAATCCCCCTCCCCCCCCCCCCCCACCTACTATTTTTCTCTTATTTTCATGTTTTCTTTTTGAAGGAGTTGATTTTTGAGTTATAATAGAGATGTTTCTATCAATTTTAAGATAAAACTTAGCTAATCCACTAGAGTAGTTAATACTTGTAGTTTTCCTAGAAACTAGTCTAAATTATTGGATGATGATACTAGAGGTTGTAGATATCAAAGGACTTAATTATCTTTCTTTTTGGTAATATATATCAGGTAGGGGTTATCCAAACCCCAAACTCATCCAACAACAGATTTAATCTAAAGTTTTATATATATATATATATATAAGGTTAATTAGATAATTTTATTTAAGGAAATATAGCACGTAGCGATGTGATTTTCGATAAAATAATTATGTGTTCTTATGTCAAACCCTAGCTACTAGAATTTGAATTGATTGATTGGTAGCTGTGTTTGATGGGCTGGATTCAGGCCAAGCTGGCCTGTGCCCAAATCCGCTCCAGAATCTTTCTTAGTTTCAATCTCGGCCTAGCCCATTTGGCCCATAAGCCCGGCTCCATGTATGCATGTTGGACAGAACTTGATTTTTGTAAAACCCAAACCCAAGCCAAGTCCAATTCTTTAGCAGGTATAGGTTCAAAACCTAGCAACCTTTGGGTCTGTAAGTGGAATCCATGTTATGTCACACAGTTGGCAGGACCCAATTACCTATCTGTCGAGCCCGGTTCACTTACCCTCTCAGTTTTCCATAAAGCTCCCTAGAGGAGCATGGCTAATAGAGCTAATGGAGAGAATAGAAATAATCATGGCCTGTATTTTTATTTTTTATTTTGAAAGTTCTAGTGCATTTTTGGTAATGAAAAAATACCACTCTTGAAATAGCAAAATTGGTTTAAGTCATATAAACTCTAGCTGAGTTTATGGTGACATACCATTGATTTGACTACTCTCTCTATGCTAGAGAAAACGAAGATTGATGATCAATCGTGCATAGGCCATCATCATTTAAGTGTCCTTTAAAAATACAGAAATTACAAGAGAAAAATTGATATATCTTTAAGTGAGAAAATCCTCTGCACCGGGAGCAGGGTGGCCCCATGCAAAAAGTGCATGGGGCCACACACCCCCTGTAAGATGGAGCACCCTGCTCCCGGTGCAGAGGATAGGCCCCTATCTTTAAATAGGTAGTGTGATAGAGAGAGAAAGTGAATACGAGGAGTGTTTGCTGAAAAATTCTTTGGATCATAAAGGATTTAAAGCCTTCTTTTTCATAAGAATCAATTGAATCATGTCAATGCTTTACGTTACTTTAAAGTGAAGTAATCATGTACAGTACAATTTCTTAATATTTGGACAAGTATACTTTATTATAATAATAAATATTAAAACTGCCATTTTAATATAATCATACCCTAACCAAAATCCTTGTAATGTGGCATAGAATGGTACAACCCTAAACGTTGGATAACACATGTTGAGGCTTACATTGAAATGTAAAGGTAAAATGGGGGATTTTTTTTGTAAATGTGATTTTAGGAGATATAGTGGTCCTCGGGTCACATTTTTATTGAGATAAGCACTTCTAACTAAACAAATATCTCTATGTAACAACTGCTTAAATTATTAAATTAATTCTTGTACAATATCTCCTTCAAAATATCACTTAGTTATAATTTAAGCATTGCCAAGCATAAGAGAGGTAAGTTAGTCTATCATGCAAAACCAGAGGGGAGATAAGTGAATTATAAGAAGCTTCTATTGACGCCTATCAAATTTCTAAGTTCCCTTCACTCACTTTCTATTTCCTTTTAAACCCCTTCCCCAACCCTCTCCCTTACCTAAAATACCTCTCCCCCCATCCCTTCTTCCTCTCCGACACCAGCGACGGCGGCAGCCTCTCCTGTAGCAACCCACCCCTTCCTCTCTCTCTCTCTCCCTCTCTCTCTCTTCCTCCGTCCCTCTCCCGCACCCCTCTCTCTCTCTCCCCCCCTCTTCCTCTCTCTTTATCTCCCTCTCTCCCACTCCCCTCCTCTCTCTCTCTCCCTCCCTCTCCCTCTCTTTTTTTTTTTTTTCTGGTAACCTGTTTGGACCCACAGACCTGAACGGGGTCTTTCTGTTCGGACCTACAAAAAAAAAAAGAGGGAGAGGGAGGGAGGGGGAGAGAGAGAGAAAGAAAAAGGAGGAGGGTGAGGGAGAGAGAAAGAGGAAGAGGCAGAGAGAGAGAGAGGGGAGTGTGGAAGAGGGAGGGGGAGAGAGAGGGAATGGGGTGGGTTGCTGCCAGAGGGAGCGTCGCAGCTGCCGGCGTCGAAGAGGAAGAAGGAATGGGGGTTTGAGAAAGAGGGAGGGGAGGGGTATTTTAAGTAGGAGAGGGATTATGGGAGGAAGTATAAAATAAAATAAAAAATAAAAAAGAAGAGGAGAGGGACTTAGAAATTTGATCAGTGCCAATAAAAGCTCCCTTATAAGAATTCACAATGGAGGTTTATTAAATTGTGAGAGGCCTAGGGGGGGGGAAGATAAGTGAAATTTACCAAAGAAAAAAATTTATTTGAGGAAAAGAAAGAACAAAGTTTGATTTTAGCCCCTTCTTTGTTATTAAGCAAAATCAAGGTCTTCTTGTGTGATCCCTATTTCACCTTGCTTGGTTGTTTCATATAACAACCCCCCTCAATGCCAATTATCAATGTATATCCATAGAAGAAACTATGGAATATGAATTCCAACAAGATTAATTAAGCGAGAAAATCCTCTATACACCAGGAGAACCGTTCGCCCCA
>JAOXJP010158165.1:0-12958 GCA_025762735.1 Platanus orientalis
GGGTCATGTGGTAGTCTTTTAAAGAGTTCAAAATCTTCAAAGCTTTAACTTAGTGCTAGCTATGCTCACCTGTAATGTGTTGAGATTTTTTTTAGGTATAAACATCACCTCCCATCCCTTTGAATTTGTAAAATTTTGAAGAAACATAATGTAATGAGCCGAAACAAATGGCTTGTGATTTGTTATCCTTTGTGACCAATCTCATTTTCGAACCAATGAATCTTTTAATTGATAAAAAAAAAACCTTTAATCAACTATGGCTGATTTTCCAATTGTGACTTTTTTTTTATATGGTCGAAATTTCTCAGTCATGACCTAAATTTTCTCAATCATAGCCAAAATTGACTGACCATTTCACTTTCATCATATGCATCCAATTTCTTTCAGTATTGACCCTTTTTTATCATTATTTTTCATTAACCGGTTTTTTTTATTACAACCAAATTTTTTTAATCATGGCTGAAAATTTTCAAATGTTGACCAAAATTGTAATTTACTTTCATCTTTATAAAAAACGGTCAATCTTTTCTTGTTATGACCAATTTTCCATTATATATATTTTTTCTTTAACCAATATTCATCATACGATTTTCATCGGTAACGACTGATGTTGTGGTTCAACTTCAACCAAAATTTAAAAAAACATAGCATAATAAGCCAACATCAGGTGGCTTCTTTAATTGTCATGTTAGAATCAAATTGAAAGGCATATTTATGTATGTCGTAAAGGCTAGAATCACAAACGAATTTGGAAATAGCCTTAATTAAAAAAAAAAAACCATTAGCCAACGTCTCTTTTTTATGCATTGTAGAGTGGCCAATGTACTCAACCATAGATTGATTGTCTTTTCCAAAGATAAATTTTTGGGAGTTCATAATTACATAGTACCTCATTCTAATATGAAATAACCGGCACTTGAGTTTCTTTTGTGGTGACAGTGGCCCATAGGATTTAGGCTTGACCAGCCAATCAATTTTCTCCTCCTTTAGCTGTTTGAGCGATGGTGTATGCCCAAATGCTCCATGTTGCACTGTCACATCATTGTAGTAGTCATTACGTTGGCCATGATTAACCATTTTCGGCCAATGTAATTCTTTGTTAGCAAGATCGTATCCCTCTTTTGAGGAGTAAGTATATGGCCAAAAAAATTCCGCCTGTAATGATGGTGATGATTGTTACCCATGTCCAACAGTCTGTGTGATTGACTCCCTAAGCCAGGTGTCTGGACCATTAGTCCATGCACACCAATGTGTTGAACCTTGATGCATTACCTGTTGCAGCAGTCCTTGGTGCTTCAATCAATCCCCTTTTTGGGCTACTCATGTCAATCTGCGATGAACCAATTCTTAGGGTGCTGATAAATAAACCCCAACAAAAAATTTTGATACCTTGTTGAAGCCAAGTTTGAGTATATCTTCCTCTCTTCAATTTTCCATCACAACCAATCCAGCCTTGCTTTGTGGTAAGCTTTCTAGCTACCCCAGATTTGGTCCTACAATCCTTGCTTCATCTTCATCTTCATCTTGTGGTCATGCCTTAGCCACTTGTGATGGACCGCATATGGCCCCTAGAACATCGTCGTTTGGCTACCTATCTTGCCTCTTGCAAGAGTAGTTTGGCAAATCTTTGAGTATAAGTTATACTATACACTATTTTGGTTACATTGTGTCAAGTCATTGCACACAATGACTCATGAAAAAAAAATCCATCAACTATTCTTCCTTTCCACCACTCGATTAACCATTAAACTGTGGTTAGCACCTGTGTCCTTCAAGGACTACACAGGCTGACTACTTGGCCTATACTCATGTAAGGCCATCACCAAGCAACATTTCTTCTTGTTGGACTGCACTCAGCAGTTGTAGTGGGTTTACTTGAAAAAACTCTTCCTCATTTTCCTCTTGCACAACCAACGATGTCAACCGTTCCTTCTTTGGACATTCTTACACACGATGTGGGATGTCACTGAAACAACCCAAATTTTACATGCCTTTGCCTAGGTGTTCCTTGGCCTTTGGTTTTGATTTTCCATTAGCATCACCATGGCCCTTATGAATGTCCTTGAAGACATCTTTGCATTTGTCTCTTGACTTTATCCCATCGATCTTGTTGTTGCACCTCTACTAGTAATCCACTAAGTCATAAGAGGTAGTCCACCAAGCCATCAGCAGTGACCAAGGATAAAGAAAAGTACTCCACACCTTGGCTATGTAACTCAACCTATCCACAAGGTTGCAGTCCTGCCAAAAAGTTGAAGAGCTTGTCCTCATCCAACATATTCTTTATATATAACAAGAAAGAGAAGAATTTGTTGACACAATTTCTCATTGTGTTGGTGTGCTTGAGTCTTCTCAATGACTTGCATGTTGACCATACCACATGGCATGGTAGAAACTATTCATTATAGTTTTCAATGCATTCCAAGTGTATATATCTCGCCCCAACAACAACATCATCTTTACAACAGGTTCTCCACCAAAGCCTTGCATCTCCCATGAGACACATGTTGGACAGCATCAACTTCGGCTCTTCTGATGTATGAGAAGCCTAGAAATGATACTCCATATCCCACAAAAAGTTCTCTAGGTCTTTGGCACTTCTTACACTAGCAACCGATTTAGGATCCGGCACCCTACCCTTGTGCATTGTTTCCGCCCTTATAGAAGTAGCCTGAAGTACCTTCTTTAACATGGTCATGTCCTCCTCTATGGTCTGCAAATTAGCCTTAGGAACATCTGCCAACAAGCCCAAATTTGTGGTAAGTATGACCAGTTTTGCATCACACTTTGCATAATGCTCATGCAGCATCCTTTCAAGTGTCTTCATGCGTTGTACCATCTCTACAGTCTATAGATTGTTGTTGGACAGATCCATCACAAGGTCTTCCATCTTGTTAACACACTTCTTGAAGGCTTCAACAACCTATTTGGTACTAAGTTCCAAACTTATTCTTCAATCTTATACTTGTAGCCCACCAGTTTGACCAATTTCTTTCACATGTGGTGGTAGGAAAGTAGAAAAGAAAACTTAGTGTGCCCCCAAGTCCTTGTTCATCAAACAAGGGGTTATAAGTGAGAATTTAGTCATTATTTTTATTCTAGTCACTATGACCAGATCAACCAAAATATGTGTTCTATAGGCTTGTATAGCCTGATTCCATATGCGGTGGAAGAAAAGCAAGCCTACTGTCCCCCAATAGGTCATAAACAAAGTTTTGATCATTTTGATCACTATTATTATTGCCATTATTTTGGTTAAGACAACCATAATGACTCATTTCCACTTGTAGTAGTAGAAAAAGAGATCTATAGTGCCCTAGTTTTGTTGGAACGACAGTTGCTCTGTAGGCCCCTGTTCAGTAAATAGTGGGTTATGAAAACAAAATTTTAGTTATTTCATTACATTTTGACCGAAGTTTACATTCCTAAAGCCTATATGACCTAGTTCCACCTATAGTGGTGGAAAAGGAGATCTATCATGCCCCTTGACTATTGGAGAAACAATTGCCCCTCGAGCCCCCCTATTCGATGAACAGTGGGCTATAAGTAAAATTTTGGTCTTTGTTTATATTTTGGCCAAAATGGCCATTTTGACCGAAGTTTACCTTCTCTAGGCTTATATAGCTTGGGTCTACTTACGGTGTTGAAATAGGAGAGTTGTTATGCCACCCAAGCCCTTGTTCAGTAAACAACAGGCTATAGCTAAAATTTCGGTCATTGTTTATATTCTGGCCAAAATAGCCAATTTGACCGAACTATATGGTCCCAAGGCTTATATAGCTAGGGCTCAATTGTGGGCATGCTAGTGTCATGTGGACAAAAGATTCGATTTTTTCTACCACCCCAAATGCCGGTGCAAACAATAGACAGACTAGAAAGAGTTTTTTGGTCATCTGTCCAACCACCAATTTAAATAAAATCAAGCGATGGAAAGGGAGGATACTGCCCTCTAAATGAGTTCTTTTTTCCTTGCTAAAATAAGGACTTCACCACATTTCACACCAAGATAATAGTAACATGAAGTAGAATCAAGAAAATCTAAGTAAATGAACATTAATACATAAATGAATCACTTACAAAGCTGATAATAGACTAAAATTTGAAATACCATACTACTTAAGACTTGTTGATGACAAGATGTAGATTGAAGTGTATCAAAATTGATTGAAATTTGTGTGCCAAGATGTAAGAAATGGTTAATGACAAATTATAGACTAGAGATATATAGAATCTGGCTGAAATTTGTATGTCAAGTTCATAAGAACTTGTTGATGACAAATACAGACAAGGATTCTAATCCATAGTGATATGGATTAAACTAAAAAGGATAAACCCATTGTGGGTGGATAAATTGATAGAGACATTTTTGTCTATGTTGAAGGGGGCTCTTTCTCTTCACTGTCTTCCTCTTTTAAGAGTTTCCTGGGCAGTTAACACTATGTTTTCTACGATTGCATGTTTATGGAGGTTGCCCTCATTCTTCCCTGCACTTTTGAACCTGAAAATGCTCTTCCTTGCATGTTTAATGCTGAGAGCATCCACACAATCCCACCTCTACATCATGGCTTTGCATCATAGTTTTCTTCCAATTCTCGCACGCCTCTGTTTGCCCAATTTTCTACTATAATTAATGCTCTAGAATTCCTTGGTTTTGTGTCTTTTCTCTACTTTTTTCCCCTTTTGCTGAGATTTGGGAATCGGTAGTTGGATAACAACGTGAATGCTTCTTATCCAAGTTTCCTCTCTGTGTGTGCCACTTGCCCCTATTCTTTAAGCATCTAATTATGGAGATTTATCTCTACTACGTGCCTTGATCTGATGGTCTCCATTTTCCCCCAACTTCTCTCTCCCTTCTTGGGCCATGTGGCAGTCTTTTAAAGAGTTCAAAGTTTTGAAAACTCTTCAAAGCTTTGACTTGGTGCCAGTTGTACCTACAAGTAACGTGTTGAGATTTTTTTGGTGTAAATAATATAATCTATGACTAATTGCTAAAAATTGAGGGTGTTATTGCAAGTAAAAATAAAAAATAAAGTTAAAGGTGAAGAGGGCTTGAGAAAAGATTTAAGACAGAAAGTGAGAGGAGGAGGTGAATCTCCCCATTGCTGGCGATGTCTGGGCAAAGGCATGTGATATTCTTCCCCTTCTTTTTCTCTTTCCTATATCTTCTTCCTCTTCCTCCTCTTTTTCTTCTTCTTTTTCCCCTTCTTGCAAATCCGAATTCGATTCAATATCCAATTAACTAATCAGACATGAGTTCGAATCATATTATGAGATAGCCATTGGTTATTTAATTGAATTTGGATGTATCTTATATCTAAATGAATCAAATTTGAATACAATACTATTCGCTTTGAATTCAATCCATTTACAGTCCTAGTCATATGTGTATCTATCTAAAGCAACACAAGGGTTGTCCATTACATCCTAGACAGAAACAATCAATCTCCCATGTCAAACTCCAAACAATGAGTTAAGGTGAAGAACAATACTAAAAAAAATGATATTAAGCAGAATTAAAATAACCCTTTCAATTGAATCTTAGGAACTAACAAGATTTAACTATATCTCAACCTTACCCATGAGAACAATAAAATTTGTTTAGGGTAAGTCAAAAGGACAAAGATGCCCTTATAATCCCATAAAGGAACTAAGATGGAAAACAAGATGGATATTGACACAGGCTGCTGTTAAACACCCTAATTCTAGAGAAGAAAAAAAAATACAAGGGAAGAATAACCAAGAGAAGAACCACATTTTTGCAGGGATTCAACTCAACCAGCCAAAAATGTTAAATAAAACAGTCCACAAATTTTTGTAATTTTCTATTTTTTCATAAAACATTGAATGAGGGTTTTCCAATAGAAAAAACCGTTTATTCCCTAGTCCACAACCAAAAAAAAAAAAAAAATCCTAAAATCTAAGAATTTAGAAATATCCCAAATGTTATTGTAAATAAAGCATTAAATAAAAATAGAAACAAATAAAAAGAAAGATGTTATTTAATGTATCTTGTGGGGATTCTTTCTGTTAAACTTCTCCAAGAATTACAGCTCTACACGGCTTGCATTAGTCACCCCCTAGGTGGGTGAGAACTCATCCTCAAGTTCAATTCTTATTCATTGTTAGAATCACCTTGATACGACATTGAACACATTGGAAGATCACCCACTCAGGTTGGCTGATGCAAGCCATGTATTGGATGACTACAGATGGTGGAGACCACTAGATTAGTTTACTAGATAAGTTTTATTTAGATTATGTTTCAGTGTTTAATTTTAATAGGATTTTAGAATATCAAGTTTTATTATAAGTAGATATGTAACTCTATTACCAAGATTTAGGGAAGTTTCTATACTTGGATAAATTAGAACATTGGGCTATAGATAGGGTTTATTTATTGTCAATCCAACTTTTGAAGAAATTAAATGAAAGAAAATTGTTCCACATTTTTGTGGATTTCTCTTAGGACGTGTTGGGATTGGTTGAGTGTCTCCCACCAAAATGTGTGCTTCTTCCTCATCTCTCTTTTCTTGTTCACATTTTTTAAGGTTTTGAGTTCGAGCCAGCTTCAGTTGGTATCAAAGCCATGGTGTCTTGCTCATGAGAAGAAATTGTACAATTGAGGAGACAAATTAAAAGCCTTATGCAACACATCACGTTACTCAAAGGCTGAACTCCAAAAGAAATGCGGAGGACGAGGTTTTCAAAACACCATTTTATATACATGCTCCTTGTAAAGAGCTGTGTAAAATGGATTTTGATTTTGTATTTTTGGAATTGGAGGATTCAAGTAAAAAAAAATATTTTTACCAATTAATGATGATCCTATCTATGATGAAGATATAAGTAATGAGCACAAGGGCTTGCTAGGAGACTTAAGTGGGATGAAGAACTTGTCTCCTATCAAATATGATGAAGAGAAGATAGAGAATGTAGAGAAGGTTGCATTGTTGATGATTTAAGAGAGTAAAATCATTTGATATTATTTTTAGTGTTGTCCATATGCCTGATATGGATGGATTTAAGCTCCTTGAGTAAATTGGGCTGGAGATGGACCTTTCTATTATCATGATGTCAACAGATGACAAAAAAGACGTTATGAAGGGTGTCACACATGGTGCATGTGACTACATGATCAAACCAGTTTGGATTGACGTTCTCAAGATCACATGGTAGCACATTTTCCAGAAGAAGAAGAAAAAAAGGAAAATAAAGAAGAAGAAGACACACTGTCTTAAAACTCAAGGATGAGTTATTAACCCACCTGGGGTGATTAATGCAGGCCACGTATTGGATGACTAAGGATGTTGGGGACCACTATATTAGTTTGCTAAATAAGTTATTTAGATTTTATTTCAATGTTTTATTTTAATAGGATTCTAGAATATCAAGTTTTATTAGAAGTAGATATGTAATTCTATTACCAAGATTTAGAGAAGTTTCTATATTTGGATAAATTAGAACAATGGGCTATAAATAGGGTTTGTTTTTTAATTGTCAATCCAACTTTTGAAGAAATTGAAATTAAAGAAAATTGTTCCACATTTTTATGGATTTCTCTTGTAACGTTTTGGGATTGGTTGAGTCTCTCCCACCTAAACATGTGCTTCTTCGTCATCTTTCTTTTCTTGTTTAGATTTTTCAAGGTTTTGAGTTCAAGCCAGCTTCAAATATATATGGCAGGAAGTCTTTACCCCTGGGTAGATCTTCATGTTCAATATCCATGTTCCCATGGCTCATGCAGAAGGTTTAGGACACACCATTTTATGGTCCAACCTAAATTTTCTTGATTACTCCATCATCTTGTTTTTGGTCAGAAGAATGAGGCAGATCAAATGGTTAAAACAACATATTTTGATCAAATTTGGTTCTACAGATCTCTTAGTTCAGACCTATCAATGATGAGTCCCAACCCTTCTCATGTACTTTACACGCACAGGAAAAGCAGTGTTGCATGGACTCTTCTCAATGGACGAAGCATATAAGTTAGACATACCTCAAATTCTGTAACTCAATGGATTCTTGGGTGACACTTCTGGATTTTCTTTTCTTCTTTGTTCTTGTTTGTTTCCCATTAATGAATATCTAGCATACGTTATAAATTTTATCTTTTCTTATAGATGTTTCTAGATGACAAAATGTAAATCCTTTACATTTATTTGTGTTTATTTCCAATAGGTATATGAGTGATGAAAATCTCATGGTATCTTAACAATAAATACTATTTTTGGATGAGTCTGTAAATCTATATTTTTTTCTAGCTCGTCAAGTCAGATTCCCAACATGCTTTGGATTCCAACTCTCATGTTCGTATCCATGCAACACTGAGGGAAGGTAGGTCCAGACTAAGCTTGGACCATATATACTTGATTTATATGTTGGTTAGATTTATGTTGTTTGTACTTTGTAATGCACCTAATTTTCTCATAAAAGTAGGGGATAAAAGCCACTTTTGGCTATATAATTTGCTAAATGATTCTAGTTGCATATTTTGGTGCCTTGGTTGGGAAAGTTTGGTAATATCTAGTATATGAAGGGAAGATTGGGGTTGGATTCTTATAGTTTGGATGGTAAGGAATATTTCTTGTGGCATACCTTGGATTTCCCTTTAATTCCTTGCAAATTTGATTTCTATACCTTTGTTTTATGGTCATTTGATTTGTTCTTCATGATTTACAAGTCTTTTAACATGCCTATGGATTCTTTATATAAGTCTATTGCTCACTTTAGTGGATTGTCTCTACTTCATGATAGTTCATGTTGATTTGTGTTAATTCTATTGATTTTCATGTTAAAATCTTAAGATTTTCATATTTTATATTAGGCTTTACATCCATTAGAAGTTTTGAAAGAATGAACACATTTTTTTTTTCATGTTTACTTTGGTATTTTTTATAGAACATCTTGTTTGGACTTCCTACATGTGTTTTGAAACATATGAGCCATTTGGTTTCACCGTTGATCAAGTTTGGCAAGGAAATGATTTATATTTCATAGATTTCTATGCCCTTTGTTTGGGCCAAACATCCTCATTCACATTTTGGTTTTGGCTTCATATATGAGATTAGCATCTTCAGTTTTGGACTCTTTATGAGGTCGGACATATAGATATCTTTTGTATAGTATATTTGTGTAGTTGTTACATTACTTTACATAAGCATGTATTTGATAGATTGGTTTGGACATGTGGATTTGTTATGATACCCCTATATGAGGATTGCCCTTCTTGGGCCCGGGGACCCCTTTATGGGTTGGTCTTTATGAGTTTTTAGTAACCAATCACTGGGTCACATCAATAGGTGAAGATAGTTATAGTGCCTACAATATTTATGGCTCTTTTTAAGTACTCAACCATTGGATCACATCAATAGGTGAAGATCGCCCTAGTGGCCCAATACATGGTTTTCTATTATCATAAACCATACATGAGTTTATTTACATGATTTGGATTTGTCAAAGACCCTACTTGGGTTATTTACATTTGGATTTGAATTTATCAGAGATCCTACGTGAGTTGTATGATTTGGGTTTGATATTTAGCAGAGACCCTTTTTATGCATTGTTTGTTTTGTTTTGTTTTTTGTTTTTTTTTTGAAAACCCATATGGTTATTTTGTAGCATGAACATACTTTGAATCATAGTAAGGATATATGGATAGCATACTTATTGCATTTGCATACACATTTCGATTCCTTACTCCATATTGATTCACTTTATCTGCTATTATGCCTCTTTTTTGTGTTGCATAAATTATATACCTTCTCATTGAGTCTATCAAGTTTACCCAAATTGATACCTCCTTACAAATTGAGATTTGGAGGTCGAGGTGCCACATGAACCGCATGAGATACGAATGAGGAAATAGATTGGGCATCTAGGCCCACAGATTATTTTTGTTCCTTTTTATAGTTTGGACATTGGACATGGAACATGTATATATGCTTTCATTTAGGGTTGTACCCCCTTATGGATGGGGCCTTGCACTTCATTGTTGGCTCATTGGGAGCATTTACTTTTGATATTAGATATATGAATCCTTGGGTTAGCTAGACGTGATTGTGGTTATTTCTGTTGTATTATGGGATTAATATAAATATTCCGCTACTCTTAGTAATGTAAATGGTAAATGATTGAGTGATCCATTGCTAATTGTGATCATGTATGGTTTAGACATTACACATTTATTTATTCTGTTGTGATATGTGATTGGTATAAAGGACTTAAGGTTTAAAAATGAATGAATGGAGTTTATAAGAAAAAAATAAGTAAGAGATCACAGTAACACTCTAAAAATGGGATCTCCCCATAGAGAGATACAGGTTCGGGTGTGTCATCCAGTGTCACAGATCTGGATTTGGGCTCCAATCATGGCCCATAGATCTGAGTTGTGACAATAAGACTCCTATATCTCAACAAATTTTATTAGATAAGAGTTACAAATTGAGTTCCAACGGTCATGGACTCTCTCTCAATTTTTGATTCTATATCAAGTTTAGATAGATGACATATAAATAACCACATCATCAAGTCCTTTAAATCAACAAGGAATCAAGAAGTGATAGGAGACCAGATACATTTAGACTCCTAAAAGGGGTCCAAATCTAATCCATTTCATTCTAGAAATAACTATCCGCTCACATGTTAGGTAAGCTTTTCAATCCACTCGTACAAATGTAATCTCACGTTCAAGATATTAATGTAAAATGTGTAGTTGTCAAATCCATCAGACTAATTTGAGTGATCTCAGGATCTCAAAACTGTGTATGCAGTAATGTGTTGGACGAATCCAAGGCAGCAATTTTCGAAAGAAAACATTTCACCCAAAAATCTAAGATTTGGATTTTCTGACCAATAGAGCTAATCCAATGCGAGGGTTTCCACCCTCTCTATATATACATGATACAATCTAATTAGGGCATAAGGAATGATTTGAAGAATATTGGAAAACCCTAGTAGCAACAACTCCATTATTGAAGAGAGAAAGCTCTCATTCACTTGCAATGCTATTGGCATACTGTTTAGGCTTCTTCACCACACTATTGAGCCTATTGGAAGATTGTGCACAATGGTGGATTAGGAAATTCTAGCACACAATCCTATTGAAAAAGCTTTGAAAGCTAGAGCCTTAAAGAGGTAATCCAAATACTTTAATTCTTTGGAGTTATTTGATACAATGGTTAAATTTGTTCATATTTAGAGGCATATAAATTGAGCATTAAATAGATAAATCTACTTAGAGGCATAAGACTATGGATTACATAGTTAAATTTTCCTATACTTAGAGACATCGAATTGTGATTTATATAGTAAAATCTACTTTTATTGGAGGCATTACTAAAGAGATTTATCTCTTTCTTTATCTTATCTAATTTGTGCTTCTGGTGAAGTCACTGGAAGTGATATTTACTTCCACCAGGGTCATTAGAAGTGAGAGAATCATCTCTGTTGGAGTCACCGAAGGTGTAGACACGTTCACTGGAGACACCAAGCGTGGATTTGTTGTTAAGTGATTTTTGAATCACCTGATTAAGTAGGTTTTGTAAATTTCCTTGTAATAGTTGTGAACTACAACAACAACAAACAGCCTTATCCCAACTATTTGGGGTCAGCTTTGTAATAGTTGTGAACTATTAATAAAAAATTATGGGCTTTGTGACGAACTTTTTGATAGTGGGCATAGGCCTGCAATGCCGAACCACTATAAATATCATGTGTACATTGTGGTGTGAATTGTATATTTATTTCCATGTGCAAGTGTGGATGTTCATTGCAATAATTCAATTTGACTGTAGTAATTTAAATTGATAATTTTATTATTGAGAATTAAAATTAAATAACACCTAGATTGCATGCTTTGAACTAGAATTGGAATAATTGAAAAAATTAATTATTCATATTCATACATGCCAAATAATTGACTAAAAATTTATAAAGGTGAGTGAACTTAAAGGCAATTAAATTACAAGGCTAGTTGAAATTAAAATTAGGATAAATCCTATTCACCCCTCTTCTAGGATTAATTTAGAGCTAAATTAGGAATTTTAGGGGTGGCCTCTAGCCCAAACTATTTGGCCCGAACAAATGGCTTGCTAGGCTTACCAAACTTCGGGCTGACCCGAGCTTAGACCAAGTTTTAAGGCCCAAAGTAATATTCAGGCCAAGTTCGGACAAAGTTAATTTTAACTTGATGCCCAGCCTAGCTCAACCCAAAGTAGGCAAAAATCAATCCTAATTTAGTAAACACTCACCATTGATCAAATCCCAATCCAATGGTCCACAATTAATAAATCCTAAACCCTAATTCCCACTTAAAAAATGAAGGGAGATTCTCTTGGCTCATCGTTAACCAGACTCAATCCCTCTCTCTCTCTCTCTCTCTCTCTCTCTCTCTCTCCCCTCTCTTTGGCACTCTTGAATCTTGTTGTTGCCTCTCGGTCTTGTCGTGACTTGCCCTTTGCATGCTCTTGAATCTCTCCATTTCCTCTCTTTAAATCCTTGTTTACAATGAACATAGGAATGTATCCATTTTCCCATATCCAGTGACCCAAGATCTGTACAAGAGTGCAACTATTATAGTTACCCGATCAAGCTCCGCATTCTCCATCTGTATTTGTCAAAAGATATTGAGAGTTTTATCAAGCAGCTTCTTGTTGTTGATGTAAGCAGAAATCAAGGCAGTCTAACAGACAACATTTTTAGAGGAGATTTCCTCAAACATGCTGCCTACATCATCAAGATTTCCCTCTGCCAAGTGTTGGATTGAAACCAACTACTTGGAGGAAAGAGGATAAAAAATCAAGAGATAAGTGTGCTCTTGATGCCAACAAACATAGAAAAACAAAGCTAACTTGTTGCGTAGCTAATAGAGACTTGAAATTTCATTCCAATGACTTGATAATGCCAAGATACAAGGTAGAAGGGGTGGGCATGGGCTGGGCTCGGGCTGGGCCATGGGAGG
>JAOXJP010158176.1:0-12958 GCA_025762735.1 Platanus orientalis
CTTTTTAAACTGGACATGTCGGGCTTTGGGCCAGCCCAGCCCAATTGACAGCCTTGTTAGCAACCCCATGACTTTTAAGTGATGGGGGCCTGGGATTAGGTACAGAAATCAGTTTTTCCTGATGTATTAGAATGACATCAGGGGGCTGACACATCAGTGGTGAAAAGTGACTTACACTTTTTGGAGGGTGCTTATCACTTTTCAGTGCTGATGTGTCCACCCCCTGATGCCATTCTAATACATCAGGAAAAACTGATATCCGTACCTACTCTTTTCCGGGTGAGGGGGCTTTGATGAATAAACAAATATGGACACTAGCTTCATTTCTGCATAGTAAACTTCTAGTGTCTCTCCATCTCTGATTGACATAGTGGAAACAAACCTGATATACCATGTGATTACTAGCACGGTAATGAAGACCTAAGGTCAGCCCAAATGCAGGGGTAGACACATGGTGTTGAAAATTTGATTTACACCTTTTAGAGGGATAATTTTCACTTTTCAATGCCATGCATCCATCCTGCATATGGGGGGACTTTAGACGTTTGTTAAGAGAGCATACCAAATCCACATGATGTGATGACATATGGGCCCAAACCATTGATAATCAACGCAATAAACAATAAGCAACACACAAGACAATGAAATTTTACATGGTTTGATTTTTTTGCTTACCTCTACTGTTGTTATTTGTTATTAACTATAAACTAGAAAAAATAATAATAATGATTGTGTGTTAGCATGCCATTGATTGACGTATGATGTGGTTTTGAATTTGATATCTATTTTTTGGACACCTATTTTTTCAACTGAATGCTTTTTTGGACTTTTTTAACCCCCAAAACAACACCACTCTCTCTCTTTTATATCAAACCCAAGTGCAAGAAAACCCGAAAACCCTAAATCCCGCTACATATTACATATGTAACTCTCTATCTAAATAACAGGGGCATATGTTTTGTCCAGGACATTATGGGGTTTCACATGGACTTTGAAATTTTAACAAAGTCTCGCCCATTTTATTCTAATTGAAGCCTCGTGATGTACCGGACACCATCTGGATGGCAAATCCTGTACAAAACATTTTCTCTGCTAAATAACACCTCTGCACCTTCCTCGCAATAAAAAAGATATTATTTTTTTTCACAATGAAAAGACGCTTAAGTAACTTTTTTTTTTTATAAGGTGAAAAAATAGTAACCCCAATTTCTCTCACCACTTTCTTGGAGAAGAATGTCCCCTAATCGGAGAAGAAAACCCACCCTCAGGAGACCACCCCACTGTCTCCTAATTGGTCACAGAATATTGTTCCCTGCTGCTTCACGTGAACATGCTAAAATAGTCAACAAACAACTAACTCTTCATGCGGCTTAAGTGAACATTTCTAATAGACAACCACTTCATTCTAATGTGTGATGTAGCATCAGAGAAGAATCGAGCCTCTATCGGCCAGATCACAGCAGAAGGTCATCCTAGTGCAGAGAAGGTTCTTACTCTAAACTTCAACTGCTAATAAACCCTCCTAAGTACCAACTAAGAACTTGCCGCAGCAGCCCTGTGCTATGGCATGGCGTCCAGCTTCAAATAATTTCTTGTCAGTCCGCTGTTTCTCAGTGCTATTATTATTATTATTATTTTATTTATTTATTTTGGTAAAAAAAATTTACATCTTTGATTAACAAAAATGGTGAGGTACATTTCGCCTTTTAGATAGCGTTATAGATTTCATATTTATATCAAATTTATCAGATTTTCATTCGCCCTCCTAGTTTTCCTTAGCTGTTCTTGTAGCCATGTAATGTGCCACATTGTTGCCGCTTCTAGGAATATATGAAATTATAGTTGTAGAGCTTAGTAAATACCTACAATCTTGAATAATCTTTGCAATTCTCCCTGGTGGTTTGGTGTCATTATCTTGTAATAGTTTTGTGACTAGTTGGCAATCTCTTTCAACGATAAAACCATTGGCATTAATTTTTTTAGCAAGTTGTAATCCAAAAATAAAGGCCCATGCTTCTGTTTCCTCCGTTGTGCCTCCCTCAATAATTTTGGATGTACCTTCAAAAAAAAATCTCATATGATCTTTTACAATGCAAACAATTGGTATAGTGGTTTCATGCACATTTATTTTGATTTGTCCTTGTGGAGGAGGGGACCAATTGAAGCTTAATATTGCACTATTTTGAGAGAATAGAGAATTTTCATTGAGTGTTCCATCAGGTGGTTATTGAAGGCAGTGTTATTGTTATGGAATATCAACAGCTCATTCCATTCATAGTATGCGTGTGGAGACTTAGGATCGTCTGCAGTAAAGTTAAGCAGCTTACGCTACATTAATGTGCAACAAGAATCTACAGTGCAACACTTATACAAAAATTCAAAACTCCTACCAATTCAGTTGGAATTTTTAATTTTTGGTATACATGTCACATTTTTAGATTGCAGCATGTTAATATATTTTAACTTACTGCAGAGGATCTAGACTCATGCACTGACAGTCTGACACTAGGGCTGCAGATCAGGCCGGGCTGGGCCTTGCCTTGCTTGGCCTAGCCCAACTCAAAATACAGCACTTAGGTTCAAACTCAACCTGACTGATTCAGCCCATTCTAAAAAGTGGGTTTCGGTCCAAGTTTCGACCGGCCCAAACTTCAAAGCTGTTTAAAAAAATAGAATATAATATTTTATTATAAAATATTTTTTACTAAAAAAATATTTTTTTATAATTTAATACTGTAGTTCGGACCGGGACAGATCATTTGAGCTGAACTAAAGGCTTGCTCAAAGTCAGCCTTCAGGAATATATCAGGTACAAAACTTGGGCCAAATTTAGCCCAACTCACATAACTTTGGGCTGAAGGCTGAAGGCTGAAGGCCAGCCCGGCCCATTTTCAGCCCTAATTGATATCTGCCTCTCCCACCTATGTTGTGAGTGTAGTACTATGACGAGGCAGTCAGTGGTGAGCCCTAACAACAATAAGAGAGTAAAAGTGGGAAAAATATATATATATATTATGAACCATCAGAAAATCACTAGGAAAGTAAGCAGCAACGGGGCATTGCCTGAACTCAACTGCTCTCACCGCTCCAATAAACATACACCTATTATGGGGTATAAGCAATATACATCATAGGCTTGTATACTCTATATTTATCTAAGATTAAATCATATGCCAGCAAGAGAAAAGTACAAAGTGCAAAGTCTTGGGATGGTATACTATATAGTTGGGATTTTCAATAAGCCTATTATATATATATATTTGTGACGAACCTATATATATATATATATATTTGTGACGAACCTAAATTGATTGAACTGTGAAAAGTTTGGTTCGTTAACATCTCATGTCCACATGCATGAAACAAGCAGATGGCAGGGACGTCAGCCATCAGCCATTCTCTGGGAAAGAAAACAAAGAGTCATGGAAAATAAAACAAAGAGTCCTTCCATGTGTAAGTCGAGTGTGTACACAAGCAAGGGTCAGTGTAGACTCTTTCTGTCCTACCATCTGTCCATATCTCCCGAAGCCTGATATGGCTAGCCCTCCAGGGACAGATTCCTACCATCTGTCCATATCTCCCGAAGCCTGATATGACTAGCCCTCCAGGGACAGATTCCTACCACCACACACTACAATCCACGGTTTAAAAAAACCACTACCGACTAATTATTGGACAACATGCAGTTAATTTAAGAGCTCTAACTAAAAAGATGACCCACATGGGTCTCATATAAAGATCACATTATATTTCTGAAGAGCATTTGAGGAAAATAATGGAAATTAAAGTATACACGTATGTAAGATTTTGTATCACATAAGGTGGGCTTACATAGGTTGTACCCTAAATTTAAAATAAACGAATTGGATTAATCCATTAATGTTGTGATTGTTTGGTGTATGTAGAGTTATGATACACTTAGAAGTACTATTGATATTTATGTGTTTTGATAAATTTAAGAGATCAAAGAGTTTTGCCAAAACCAATCTATTCAAAGAACGTGCCTTTTTACATAAACTATCTCTCTCTCTCTCTCTCTCTCTCTCTCTCTCAAAGTAATGTGTCTCTTTGAGATGAGAAGTTTTGAAAGGTTTTGATAGGTGATCTTTGAAACTCTATAAAAGGTTTTGATCCCTCTTTTCTATGAGAAGGGTTTTTACAACAAGGCTTCCTATCAGTGTTGCATCAAGTAGAGGGAGAATCGAATGCCAACCATCTCATTGATCCAGAATGAGAAGTTTGTTCATTTAGTTTTCTATGTATTTTATGTTTAAAAAATAGATGATTATGTTGATTTTGACATGTAAATTGTCCTTCAATATCTTCATAGATTTCCATATCTTTGAAAGAGAAATTTTGATAAAATCATATTTTTAGAAATAGAAAGGAAATACACATCATCAAAAGGATTGTTTATTTATATGATAGATAACCACAGCTAATCAATTAGTCAAGAAGGGAAAAAATCCAATCAAAACCAAATCAATGGGAATGGAAGAATACAATCACCAAAGACAAGAAAAGCTTGGAAACATTGACAAAGAGAAGCCTCAAAGACAAGAAAAGCTTTGCATTGAGTGTCTTGGAATCCCTCCACAAAGCTGTCATTGAAGCACTATTCTTTCCACAAACCACAAGTTGATCATAAATATAATTGCGTCTTTTGCAATTTTAAAAACATGTCATACATCTAGCTTTGAGAGCAAAAAAATCATGTTTTCCCTAGTCTACCTTAAGTATTAGATTTATGGTGATGGGAATAGAATAAATGAAGTCAAATTGTAATAATTTTTTGCTTAGTCGTAAATAGAGGATCAGTTGCAAAACATAGCTTAGTTGCGACTTTCAAAGTCAATATTGGAACTTTAATTAATCACGACTCACCTACTTAGTCGTCGATCACTAGTTCAGTCACGATTGGCGAGTTTAATTGTGATAGACGATTTTAGTCACGATTCAAGAGTCCGGTCACGAAAATTTGGTTTTCAAGATTCTTTGTCTTCTTTAGCTTTAGTTTTATACTAAATGATTCATCCAAGCATAGAAGGTATTGTTCTCACATTTCTTGAAGATAGTCGAAGCCTCTTAACGTGTAAGGAATTGTGGTCAGGCTAACTTTAGAATACAATCTAACTTAGATAGAACCCTTGTCTCTCTATGAATATGCACTTTTTGGTGGAGACGAATGAAACTTTGTTATTTTCTTAAAGCCCAAGAAGTCATAGGTTTAGTTTTGTAAAAAATTTGGTAGCATAACATTATTGTGAAAAAGGTTTTTTTAAACAAAATCCACTCAAAAGATCAAGGCGGGTTATAAGAACACACAACTATATTCTTCTCAAGGAGGAGAGCAAAGTTTAAGAACTGCTTAAAGAGATAGAAATAAATAAGAAGAGAGTTGAAAAAGATGACGTTCATGGCAATCTAAAATAGCCCTTATTCTTCTTCTTCGTCAAAGATGGTCTTTGGAAAACCCAAGAGCAGTAGTCATTGTTCTCATCTTTTTTTCTTTTTTGAAAAATGAAAGAACCACCAAAATCCTATTCTATCTTGAAGCATTCACTCTCATTCTCTTTTATAGAGGAAGTGAGAGACGTTTAGCAAACCACTGGGGAAAGAGAGAGACATGTGGTAACCCTAACCCACTCTCACACGTCTATATAGCGAGAGGGGTGAATAAGTCACCATTTGCCTCTTTGTTGATGTAGATACTTTGTTTCATTTTTTGGAAACAGAGTAGTAGCAAGCCTTATATTTTAAAATAATTCAACATTAAGAATGAAGTATCAAGATGAAGACAAAACATTTAAGAAATTTTAGTCTAGGAAATGCCACATGCCTCTTAGTCATCTGGAATAGAAAGAAAGGTTTTCTTCTTAATTATGTATCCTACACATAAATTAATACAAAAGAGTCATGTTTATTGAAGTTGTCTCATATAATTTGTGTATTGATTTCATGCACAAAATAGATGTACAAAATTTCATTCCAAAAGATATTTAGGATATTCTTTGGTGTGTAGTAAAAAGATATTATACCTCTATTTTGGTGGAGGAAGTGGAAGTATGGACCTTTCACTTGCGTTACTAGTTTAGAGATTCCCCACTTACCCTTTCAATATTGATGGTGATAATTGTAAAGCTTCTGAGTGAAACAAACACAGATTTACCAAGGTGTATTATAACAACTATCCTTATTGTTGTTGACTTTTACATATCCTCAATGATATTCAAATGTAGGGGCTTTAAACAGACTAAATACAAAGTGGAAATAGACATATCCGTATTTGCATTCATTTAGTTAATCGAGTATCGGATACGAATTTGAATACCTATTGATATTTGAAAATACAATTTGTATTCATATTCATTTACTTGATTGAATATTAGATATAAATCCAAATATTTGGTTACACTTTTTGTTAGAAAATTAAGGTTATTTTGAGTGATGACACAAATGTTTTCAGGCTAAAACTATGGGATGAGAGAAAGAAGTGGAAAGGAATAGGACCGTTAGTAGTACCAATAAGAAGAGCATAGATTAGAACATCCAGAGAAGAAGGAAATGTTGGAGAATTCTGTGTTGCTAAATCAAGAATGGAGGTGAAGAATTTATAGTTGTAAATGGATCAAATACAAAACAAATAGAGATGTTTATATCGGAATTTGATTTGTTTTAGCTTTAGATATATCTGAATTCTATTTGATATCCAACGGATATTTCAAAACATCATTCATATTCATGTTCATTTAGTTAACTAGATATCAAACCGAATTTAGATATATCTAGTTACATCTTATGGGGAAAAATAAGAAGAGGTAATGGAATAAGGTTTGTAAATATAGGGAAGATGAAGGAAGTGGAATAGGAATAGAAATCGAGAATAAGAGATGAAGGAAAACAACTAGGAGAGGGGATAATGAATGTATAGAGTGAGGTGGTTATGGCAAGGTATAGTGAGGGGAGAT
The DNA here is from genome assembly GCA_025762735.1 of Platanus orientalis. Lineage (NCBI taxonomy): Eukaryota > Viridiplantae > Streptophyta > Magnoliopsida > Proteales > Platanaceae > Platanus > Platanus orientalis. The sequence goes on from JAOXJP010158176.1 coordinate 6,969, forward strand.
TATGACTTTTTTTATTTATTTTTAAAATAATAATAGGGGGGTCTTGTTTTAGAGGGTTCCATTTACCACCTAAATTAAGTGTGCTTAGACAAATAAGTTGATATATATTGGTAAAAGGAAATCATAAATGGAACAAAGATAGATTGAGGGCCTATAACCCATGTGACATGCTTACTCATTGCTAATTTGCTTAATTTTAAGGCTGTCAATTGGGCCGAGTTGGCTTGCAGCCTGATTTGGCCGGCTCAAAGAATGGTTTGGTTGGGCAAGTTAATCCTCAATCTGGGTTGGGTTTGGACCTAAACATTAGGCCTGAAGTGATTTTTGAGCTAAGCTTGGGTCCAAGTTGTTTTAGCCTAAAGCCAGCCCGAAACTAAGTGCGACCTTATTACATGAGTGATCCCAATTTTCTTAATTTGAGTGACCCTGGTTTAAAGCCCATCTTGTAGTATATAAATTCTAAATGATTTATTTCATAAATTTAATTTCTAAAGCCCATGGGCCCCAATTCAATTTGATATGCTTCATAAATTTGATTTTTAAAGTCTATGGGTCCCAACTCAATCTAAAATTTTCTACTGTATTGTTAACTTCAGGTCAGCCTGAACTCAGCTCGAAGCCAATTTATTAAATTGAACTAGGCAAGAGCAAAAGGTATCGTATTGAGTTTGGGCTTGGACCGAGCTCAAGTCCATGCATTTTATTTTGAGCTAGGTTTGTGTTGCTCTTGGCCAAGCCCAGCCTGGCCTGATTGACACCCCTACTTAATTTAATGTTACTCAAGTTCATTTCTATTGTTTCTCTCAACAATTGTTGTCCTATATTTTTTTCATGAGAAATTCACTGCTGTCTATAAGGTATTTAGGCTCAATCTTGGCTTGTCTTGTCATGAGCTAAGCTAGAGTCTCCAGTTGTGCTTGATATATATATATATATATATATATATATATGGGCTGTTGGGCCCATTTCAATTATGTCTTTAGTCTCTAGTAGCAAGTTTGGCCCATAGGCTATTAGGCCCATCCTATTTGGTATCAGAGCTATTTGATTGTTTCAATCTTAAATGGTAGCAAAGTTTGACATAGAGAAATTCGATGGGATGAACAATTTTAGCCTCTAGCAGGTAAAGATGCAAACCTTATTGGTTTAACAGGAGTTGGTGAAAGCATTGAAGGACAGAGATTCTCTACCTGAAACCATGTCGAATGATGATAAGGATGAACTGATGGAAAAATCATACAATACGATTCTGTTATGCCTGAGCAATGAAGTTCTACGATAAGGTGTACAAGAGGAAATGGCTACTGGATTGTGGCTGAAGTTGGAAAGTCTGTACATGATTAAGTCTCTCATAAACCATTTATATTTGAAAAGCAGTTGTTTACTCTCTAGATGCACAAAGGTTTGTTCATTAAAGACCATCTTGATGAATTTAATAAAATTATTTTGGATTTAAGAAATATTGATGTCAAAATAAATGATGAGGACCAAACTATAATTCTAATGTGTTCTTTACCACCTTTTGAGCATTTTGTTAATACCATGATGTATGGGAGAAATACTCTCTCCATGGAAGATGTCAGGGTAGCCCTAAACTCTAAGGAGTTGAATAAGAGGGTATCTGAGGGTATTGCTAAGAGCTCAAGTGAGGGTTTGACTGTGAGAGGAAGAACATAGGAGAAGGGTATTGTTGAAATGTTTTCGTTGTCATAAGACAGGACATTTTAGGAAATACTGTCTAGAGCATAAAGGAAAAGGAAAGGAGAAAACCTCTGATTCAGGGAATGTTGATGATGTTGTAAAGGACAATGGTAGCGATTTTCTCTCAATTACTGATGGTAGCCTAGCTAGTGATTAGATTCTTGATTCGGGCTACACCAACCACATTTGTCCCAATGGAGAATGATTTACCACTTATCAATCAATAGATGGTGGTAAGTTTTTTACGGGAGATAATGAAGCATGTACGGTAGTTGAGATAGGTTCAGTTCGAATTAAGATATATGATGGTATTGTAAGAACTTTGACTGATGTTAGGCACACTCCAGAACTAAGAAAAAACCAATTTCCTTAGGTATGCTTGACTCCAATGGCTGTCCTTATAAAGTTGAAGGTAGAGTTTTGAAAGTCTTGAAGAGTGCTCTTGTTGTGATGAAGGGACAGAGGAAGAATGACTTTTATTTGTTGTAAAGTAGTACAGTTATAGATGCAATTATTGTATCTACTTCGTACTCAGATTCAAACATCACTAGGTTATGGCATATGCGGTTAGGGCATATAAATGAGAGGGGTATGACAGTGTTGAACAAACATAATTTGCTTAGTGATCAGAATATAGAAAAATTGGACTTTTGTGAGCATTGTGTTTTTGGGAAGTAGCGCAGGGTTACATTCAGTACGGCTGTTCATAGAACCAAGGGTACCATGGATTCTATTCATTTGGATCTTTGGGGTCCCTTTCTTATTCCTTCTCTAGGTGGAGGAAGGTATATGCTGACATTAATTGATGATTTTTCTTGGAAGATCTAGGTATTTATTCTAAAGCACAAAAATGAAGTATTTATTAAGTTTAAGCAATGGAAGGCTTTGATTGAGGAGCAAACAGGGAAACAGGTCGAGCGCTTGAGAACTGGCAATGACATGGAATTTTGTGGAGGTTCTTTAAATGAGTTTTACAACAATGAAGGGATTATGAGACACCGCACAATCAGAAATACACCACAATAGAATGGTATTGCAGAATGGATGAATATAACACTATTGGAGAGGGCAAGGTGTATGCTTTCTAATGCTAGGTTGTCTAAGAAATTTTGGGCTGAAGCTATTAACACAGCTTGTTATTTAGTGAATAGGTCTCTATTAACTGCTATCGAGTGTAAGACTCTTAAGAAAGTCTAGTCTAGTTTTCCTGCTAGTTACATTGATTTAAGAGTGTTTGGTTACCCTACTTATGCTAATGTGAATGAGGGTAAAATGGACCCAAGAGCAAAGAAGTGTATATTTCTAGGATATGTAGATGGGGTGAAGGGATTTAGGTTATGGTGTCCTAATTCCAAGTCATCCAAGTTTATTATTAGCAGGAATGTGATCTTTGATGAGTCTGCTATGTTGAATCCTAAGAAGGAGTGTCTTAATATAGGAAAAGACCATGGTGTTAGGGAGAAGGTGGAGCTTGAGATTAAAGCTTCAGAAAATATTCAAAAAGATGCTCTAGTTCAAGTAGATAAGAAAGAGGTGAAACATCTTGGGGAGGAGGAAAGCGCACCATAAGAGTAACAATATAATCTGGCAAGCTAAGAACAGACAAAGGAGACAGATTAGACCACCTGAGAGATATGGCTATGAAAATTTGGTTGCTTATGCACTTACTGTGGCAAGGAATATTGATCTTCAAGAATCATGTATTTATTATGAGGCCATCACTAGTGGAGAGTCAACACAATAGACTGTTGCCATGAGTGAGGAGATTGAATCTTTTTACAATAATCATCCTTGGAAGCTAGTGAGACTACCAAAGGGCTAAAATATTGTGAGCTGTAAGTGGGTCTTAAAGGAGGGAACTCCAGGGGGGAAGATGCAAGGTTTAAAGCACGGCTAGTGGCATTAGGATATACACAGAAAGAGGGCATTGACTTCAATGAAGTGTTTTCACCTATTGTGAAGCATAGCTCAATTCGGGTGTTACTTTCCATGGTTGCTTTATTTGACTTGGAGTTTGAGCAACTTGATGCTAAGACTGCTTTTCTGCATAGTGAATTAGAGGAACAAATTTATATGCATCAACCTTAAGGGGTTTATGATCCAGGGAAAGGAGGACTATGTTTGTTTACTGAAGAAATCTTTGTATGGTTTGAAACAATCTCTTAAGCAGTGGTATAAGCAGTTCGATTCCTTTATGATTATAAATGACTACTGTAGGAGTAAGTTTGATAGTTGTGCCTATCATAGGAAGCTTTTAGATGTTTCTTTTGTTTATTTGTTGCTTTATGTTGATGATATGTTGGTTGCTACAAAAAACATGTTTGAATCAATAAATTAAAGGCTTAGCTTAGTGGTGAGTTTGAAATGAAAGATTTGGGTGTTGTAAATAAGACATTGGGTATGAAAATTCATAGGGACTGAAGATCAAACAAGCTATACTTATCATAGAAAAGGTACATTGAAAAGGTATTAGAGCACTTTGGTATGCAAGAATCTAAATTAGTGAATACTCCATTTGTAGCTTATTTTAAACTCTTAATTGCTTTATCACTACAGACTGAAGATGAGGTGGAATACATGCTACATGTTCCTTATGCTAGTGTTGTTGGGAGCATTACATATGTTATGGTGTGCACTAGGCTAGATATTTCACAAGTTATAGTGTGGTTAGTAGGCATATGGATAAACCTGAAAAAATACATTGGTAGGTTGTGAAATGGATTCTTCGGTATTTGAGAGGTACATTAGATACTAGGTTGGTATATAACCGAGGCAGTGACACTTCTAGTAGTGTTGTTGGATATGTTGATTCTGATTAAGCTGAAGATTTAGATAGGAGGAGGTCTCTGACAAGGTATGTCTTCACTCTTTGTGATGTTGCCATCAGTTGGAAGGCAACTTTACAGTCCATAATTGCCTTGTCTACTATTGAGGTGAAGTATATGACAACTACAAAAGTTGTAAATGAAACTATTTTGCTGAGAGGTTTGGTTGGTGATCTAGGGTTCCAATAGGAGCATATTATTGTGTATTATGATAGCCAAAGGGCCATACATCTGACTAAAAATCATATGTACCATGAGATAACCAAGTATATTGATGTCAGACTTCACTTTATTTGAGATGTGGTTTCTAAGGGTGCTATCTTAGTGAAGAAAATTATTACGATAGAGAATCCAACAAATATGATGACCAAACCCATTCCTATAGTTAAGTTCAAGCATTGCTTGAACTTGATTGGTTTTGGTAGTACTTGAGTGCCCCTAGGTGGTTTCTTGTGTGAGGACGATTAGAGAAGTTTCTATTTTTTGTGGAGATTGATGGAATTTAAGCCAAGGTGGAGATTTGTTGAGTATGACTCGAATTCTTCCTTGTGTTCCAGATGCTACTAATGTCTCAGAGAAGTATTGGTGATCAAGCCACGCGTCCGCCATTTTCGTAACCCGACCCACGACCCAGTTCGGTTCTCTTTTGTGTAACCGCATATATAAGATGCGTTAGCTTTTTTTGAATGGGATCTTGACTTTGACAGAGAGAGAAAAGGGTGGAAGGGTGTATTTAGGGCTTAGGGTTTGAGAACTTGTTTTCTTTGTAATCTCCTTTGTTCATAGTGAAATTTCTTGCCGTCTTCATCTGTAGTAGCAGACTATAAGCCGAACCACATATATCATTGTGTTTTGTGTACTTTGCGTTTCTTATTTACTTCGTTTTTCTCTCTAATTTGTGGGTTTCGTTGTAACACAAATCAAGCTAAGCCTGAACTTGATCTAGTGTGATGAGCTTGAATTGAGCTTGTCAAAACTTGGCTCATCCCAACTCCTCAACACCTCTGAAAAATATTATCGTAGGTGTTCTTACAGTTGCTTACTCGTAAATAAAACAAATATATAGAGAGAAAATCCTCTACATTAATTCACATACATTAAACAGAAATTAACTACCATCAAAACATGACATGCATATAAAAAAATTGATTTCAATCTTTGGTGAGAGTTTTAATACACGTGTCACGTTGTAGACTTAAAAGTGGGCCACTCTTAACCACATGTCGTTCTTCCTAGGGGTGGGCATGGGGCCAGGCCAGCTCGAGCCCGGCCTACAAATTGGCTTGAAAAAGCCCGACCCGAGGCTTAAACTTTTATTGAGGGCTGGGCTTGGGCTTACCTCAGCCTAGCCTTAGCCCGGCCCGAGGCCTGAACTTTTACATACATAATATATATGTATTATATATAATATACTAATTATTTTAAAACTATCAATAGTATATAGCTTAGTTGATAAAAATTGTT
>JAOXJP010158187.1:0-12958 GCA_025762735.1 Platanus orientalis
GCAAAAGCCCAGAAGCGGACTAGATCAAGATCCAGTTCCCAACAGCCCTCTGATTCCAAAAGCACATGCAAGTCATCAATCCGAGTACCTCCACCACATTTGCAACCTTTGTTGCGGACTCCTGACATATTATCAAGTTGTGAAGGATGTTGGGTAATTTCAAATTCGAGGTCGAATTTCTCCCCACCCCCAGGAGAATTATGCAAACAATCAATCAAGACTTATGTATGTGCCCCACAAGAGAGCTAAATTCAAGCATGAATGTTATGTGGGTTTAGTAAGGGTCTTATAGGGGAAAACATTTATTTTATGTGTCCATGTAATAAGGCCAATAGTGCTAAATTTTTGTTAAAACTTTCATTTTTGCTTGATTTTGGTGTCATTAAATAGGTTATTCAATTACCTTTCTAACGAGACCAAGATTGTACAAATCCGAGGTGATTTGAGAAAGTTATGACCAAATTACTAAAGGTGTATCAATGAATGATGTGAATAGTATTTTGTGTCCATATGTCAAAGTGTAGGGCCCATCAATGTGCTGGTTGACAGCCCTAGTTCTCATACCTTTTAGTAGTTTTAATTTTTAGGAAAGTTTTTAAAAAGTTTTATGTTCTAAAAAACTTGACTAACAAGTTTAGGATTATTAGAAAGTTTCTAATTTTAGCGAGTTTCTAATTGTTTAAGGTTGTAAAGCACCCCATCTCCCATAATTTTATGGTGAAGAATTAGTAAAGTTTTGTTGCATTGGATGTTCCCAAGGTAGGTTGTGGGCTTGGTTTATCTCTCGTTGTTTAAGGGTTGATGCCACTCATGGCTCCCCTCTCTCTTTTTTTCCATAGGTGCAGCCACAAGCTCCCTCTATCATTTAAGGTACATCTCTATGATTTATCTTTCTCTCTTAGTTTCTTCTTAACTTTCTTTTTCTTTCTATACTACTTTCTTCTTATTTATATCATTTTTTTTCTTCATTTCTCATGTTTCATGTGCAAGTACTGAAAACCTTTATTTTTCTTTCTATACTACTTTCTTCTTACTTCTATCATTTTTTTCTTCATTTCTCATATTTCATGTGCAAATGCTGAAAACCTCCATTAAAGAACCTTCACTTTTCTGAAATTCTTTGATTTGACCCATCTAATCTTATCGAAATTTTATGAAATTTTAACTGTAGAACCCTTAGAAACGTCAAAAACTATCCTTAAATTTTTGGAATTTTCTGATGCGTCAGGGGGGGGGATTCTGATAATATTTGGACTTTCTATCCAAAATTAAAAAAATATCCTTTGGGGTCTTTGTCTTTATTTTCAACCTAGATTCTTCTAAACTCTATTTATGTTATTATATTCTCTGTTTTTTCTTATTTCATGATTACTTAAAGTTCTAAACTCTGAATTCTTGATTTATTTGCGTCCGCACTTATACTCTAATAATTACTTAAACCTCTTGGGATATCCTACATCAAGTTTTGGTATCTTTTCTTTTGTGCTTCTTCAATTTTAGCATCAGAGCTTTGTTCTACATCACCCCTCCACCGATCCTACGTAGGATCTCAATTTTGACAACCTTGCTCCCCCCCCCCAACTTTCTCTCCCCTGGCTCTCTAACCTCATTAAAATCACCCCCTATACAGTATGGACCAAACCAATGACTTCTTACCTGTTCAAATTCCTCAAGAAAATCAAAAGGAAGCACGCAGTCCTTAGGGCTATAGACCGCAAATATGAGCCATTCCACACCCCCATTTTTTCGAAAAGCCTTTAATAGAGACCGAGAAAGACTCCTGCCAGAACTCGGTTACCTTGACTTTAGCTGAATCCCAGACAACCCAGATGCCTCAGAAGGCCCTAACGAAGAAAAAAAACAGGCAGATTTCATGAATAATACCACTGTCCAAAGAGCTCAATTTAGTTTCCTGAAGAAGGATCACTTCTGCCTTACTCCTCAATACAACATATTTTATCACAACTCTCTTCTCCCTATTGCTCAAGACAACATCTTTTATCACAACCCTCTTCTCCCTATTGCCCATTCCATGGAAGTTCAACGAAAGAATTGAGATCCACATAAAGAACATGAACAACCCAAGAAAATAAAAACAAGACCTACTACACAAATCCACAAAGGGAGTGATAACCTCCTCTTCCCACGCTTCCTCCCCATTTGTCGTAGTTGACGCCATATTTCAAATTCTTCACTTCCCTATGAACTTTGGGACCTTGACACTGCAGTCCCCTGATTGACCGTGCCCTTTCAAGAACCGAGAAGAACTCCCAAGCCTGTTCTTCCACACCATCAAACAACAGACCCATAAAAGTGCTGACTTCCTCCATTTTCTCAAGAACCCAGAGAGAAACTTCAGACAAAGGCTGCTCCTGGGCCGGAACCATCACCACTGCTAAAGATGACTGTCCTTCCAAGCTTAACTGATTCAGCTATTGATGACCAAAATGATCTGGAATTCCCACTCAGAGCTTGGGGGATTTTCAAAGGTAACCATCTCCCTACCTGTCCCTACTCCATATCCTTTTCCAAAGAGAAGTGCTCACTCAAAGCCTCCACATCACCTCTTAGGTGAATATTATCCACCAACCCAAGAAGATAAGTCATTTCATTTAGTTCCCAGTCATAGAGGTTTCTGTAGGGCTATAACCCCAGCCTCTCTCTCTCTCTCTCTCTCTCTCTCTCTCTCTCTCTCTTAATAATTTCTTTTTTGTTTTATCAATAATCCTACCTGCACAGGAATTGACCGTTGCATTCCTTAAACCAACCTGTTTTTACTGTATTAATCAAATATGAGAAACTGTTTATGTTTTTCCTTTTATCAATTTTAATATGTGAATAGACAGTTTAGATACCATTTTAGAGGAGTTCCATCAAAATTTCCTTGAAGTTTCTAGGATTCTTCTCCACTAACTTGACTTAATTATTTTCACAGTATGTAAAACAGAATTTTTTTGTTCCTTCATTATCTCTCTATTAAAAAGAACAACAGGGAATTTGTATATGGAGAAAACAATTGACAAATACTAAAACACAATACAAAGATTGACTGAAAGCGATGTTGCTCCAAGTCCTAGAATTGTATACCAAAAACAGAAGTAAAAACAAAAAATACAAATACAAATTTCAGAAGAATAAGAAGTCAAAAGTTTATATATTCCACTCCAGATCTGCAAGCATGTACACCTCTGACTTCCCCTACCCTTCTCTGTGGATATCTGACCCCACTGAGAATGAAAATGGGAACTGATTGATCTAATGAAATTTATGAGAAAGAACACCAAAAGGGAAAAGTGTAGATGCTCTCTATAATGGTGATTACTTATTGTGTTATTCATGGGCACTCCTTCTGTAACCAAGTGTCGTTCGGCCCTGTTGACATGAAAAAGCCCTTAATAGGTATTCCTAGAAAGGCCATTTCACATGCTACTCTTTTCACAATGTATTTATGTCAATTAGATTCATCAAGCTCCATATATAAAACCAATTTCAAAAAACCACCTAATTATAAAAGGCAGTCTAACAACAAATAAAAATTTCCCACATGATAAAGCATACCATTGCTTTTGGGCTACACTCCCCTAGCTTGAAAAAGTATTTGAGGATTCCACTCAATATGAGAATATTCCATTTTCCTTTTATTAATAAAAAGGAAAGAGAAAACTCCCACAATATACAAGTAACTGACAGACTCAAAGAAAACCACACACGCCTACCTGACCCAGTAGATGCTAAAAGCAAATTTGCAGGTGCAACTCTCTTGCTTGCAGATTCTAGCATGAATGATGAAGAAAAGAGGATGGGAAGGTCAATCCTTCAATGCAAGTTTCTTTCACCTTTTAGGACTCTCATCTTCAGTTTAACTTTGTGAAGTGGGCTAGAGAAGAATCTTGGGGGTTGCTGAAGTTTCAATAACCTTCTAGCTTGGGGCAGAATGACTAAAGGCCAGGATCAGCAACTAAGTAACCCTCAAACAAAGTTGTTGTTACAAAAAACACCTTCAATTTCAGTTCATAAAAATAAAAAGAACAGCAATGTGAACTTGCCCACCCTATTCGCAAATAACGAAAAGTGTCAAATTCTACACACATTTGCCTTGTTTCATTGGGTAAGCCTTATTTCCCAACTCATAACTACAACTCCCTATTTCAGCACTTGTCAAGTGTAGGTATATCTACTTGAGATCAGAATTTTCAATCTCCTTCCTCAGCCAAATAAATCCCCCAGATGCCACCCAATGCTTTCCACAATCCCACCCATGTTGTTACTGGCCAGTGACTCCATTCACTCGTTACAAATGAAGTCACTGAACAATCATTATAAAAGTCATTAATTGGAAAGGCTGGCAAGCCTTCCCACCTCTTTTATCATTTCCATATTCCCATCTCTTCTGTCCTAGCCATCTCTCAATCTCCACTTTTATATCTCTCATCACCCTTACACCGAACCCCAATGTAAAACCTGTGCTCTGTACAGGTATAAACACCAAGGAAAATCCAATCAGTGATTCCAAACGATGGTTGTGAATCTTGAGATAAGTTTCACTGAGGTTTCTACAAACATAGGATACATGTCCCAATGACATGGCATTGGACTGATATTATATTAAAAATACATTCTTAATCATGGTAAAAAGATAAAATTGGATAATGTGGGATTAAGGAACTGCCATGATCTTGGAAATACATTTACATTTCTTGGTGACCTTGGAAGTGCCCCAAAAAAATGGTCCACATAGTATCATGAACCAGAAAAAAAAATCATTGTTCCTAATATAATCTCATTACTTTCCCAAGAAAAAAAAAAAGTCTAGTGTATTCAATACAAAGCCTCTTACGTCTCTGCAGGCCTACACTGAAGCCAAAATTCTCAAATTGAAATTAAATGCAGATAATAGCGGAAAGTACAACAAGAGGGCTAAAGATCATGTCCAATTACCAATATAGGAGTTTAAAGCAATAGAAAGGATGCAAAACATTCAACGAGTAAAAGCTGTACCCAAAATACAAAAGTAAAATCCAACCTACTAACAACAAACAAATAAAAGAAGATATTAAAAAAAAAAAAAAATGGGTGTCATGTACAAGATACTCACTTCAACTTGCACAAAAATGTAGTTGGCTTTTTCAATCTGTTCTCAATCCTTTCCCCACTCAAAAATGGAGTGGTTTTCCTCTCACCCATGCGTGAACCCACTATCGAACCATGCCCCTTCATTCCAGACGACAGCATTTGTGTCTTGTGCAAAACAGTGTTCTGGGACTCCTTCAATTGATGCCTATGCTTCTCTTCCTGCCTTTGTTTATCGTACTCCCTCTTCCTACGCAACCTCCTCTCCTCCTCCGTCTCAACCCTCCCAACAGGCCCATTCGTTTTTCCCACTGGAAGCAAAGCAGCTGATGCCTGTTGTTGTTTAGGAGGAAGCCCATGTTTGGTATGCCCTGATTCACGCCAACCAACACCATTGGAGTTCTTGGGTCCCATTCTATCGTGCCCATGACCATCGGGTCTGCTTTCTTTACTGTAATTTAGCAGAGGGGCAGATGAAGGAGGTGGTGGAGGAGGTGGTGGGAGTGAAGGAGGAGGAAGAGGCGGAGGAGGTGGTGGTGGACCTGAAGAATTTGGGGGAGGTGATGAAGGAGGAGGAGGTGGAGGAGGCATTGGCTGTGTCGGAACTGAATGGGGGTTGAATTGAGAATACTGAGAAGAAGGGTAGTACATTGGGGGCGGCGGAGGCTGTGGCTGTGGATTTACTGAAGCTGGCAGTATTGGTGGAGGTGGAGGCTGAAACGAAGACTGTGGTGGAGGTGGTGGAGGTGGATACGGGTACTGTTGTTGTTGCTGTTGGTGTTGAGCTCTTGACGGGCCGTAATGGTGTGACGATGATCCATATCCTCCAGGGTGAATACTCGAATTGGACTGAATTTGATTATAATTTGGGGGATACGAAGAAGAAGGAACTGAAGGCTGAGACCCCCCAGCACCGCTAAAACCCCTATTTTGAATGTACTGATTTCCTTGTGGTGGTCGCGGTGGTGGAAGAGGGTTCTGATTGGGTGGACCAAATGAAGACTGTGGAGGAAACGGCCTGAACGACGCCATGGCCGATCTCTATCTCTCTCTCACTCACCCCACAGAGTGATTTATTAAAATCAATCGGTTTAACTAATTACTGAATCTATGGTAACGAGAGCGTATAAAAGAGAAACCCTGAATCGACTAAAACCTAAAAGGGAAAAATACCATCTTTTATTTTTCTTTTCTGGTTTTGATTGGGTTTCTAGAAACCCTAGCAAGAAATCTTGATTCCTCCTTCTTCGGTATCAATTCATAAATTGAATGCCGATAAATAACTCGATATCAAAGGGCGCGGGACTTCAAGATTCTACTCAAAGCTGGGAGCTAGAGAACCGGAAGTCGAATCAGTTTAGAGCATCAGATGAAAGAGATATCGAGAGACAGAGAAAGCTCACCAGCAGAAAAGCTAGCAACGGCCGAAACGCGAATTTTGTTTCCGAGGTTTCCGTGGATCTGTCTTCTTCTTCTACTTCTTCTTTAGAAGAAAGTTGATTTCAGAATCGAGAGGAAGACACAGAGAAAGAGAGAGAGAGAGAGAGAGTCGCCAATTGAGCTTCTTTTGAGCTCGGATCTCACGTGAATGCGGACATAAATTTTGCTCCACATTTCAGGGCTTTGTAGGCTTGAAGCCTGTAGCGGAAGGGGGTTCGAATCATCTCCGGTATCACAGGAGAGCTATCGCACCAAACCAATAGTTGCGTGGACACGTTGTTCATGAAGGGTGTCTTGGTAATTATACATAGTGGAGAAAGCGTTATTAATTGTATTTCCTTTACTAAAGTAGCTATTGTACTGGCGTGAAAACTGGAATTCAACTTGAGATTATTGAAACCTGCGAAGAAAGGGAGTTATATACTTAAAGGGAAGGGCTAGCTAAAACATGGCAGATGGGAACAGTATGTCTAATGGGAAACCCTTCCATTTAGCCACATTTTGCAACTCCTTTTTATGCCCATGCTTGTGCTTTATGAAAATATCCCTACTTCAGAGTTATGGTCTTTTATTTTGTCTGAGAGGGCTATTAGTAGGGCTGCAAACGGATTGGATTCGGAAACGGATATGAGTAAATTCGTTTCCGTATCCTATTCTAACGAATATTATAAAACTATACCTACCACTTAACTAATTCCTATTTCGGATATCTCAAAATAAAATAAAATAAGCAATTCCATATATGTCATCACCACCGCCAGTGTGGTCTTCCTTAACCCATGTCTATCCTCACCAAAATCTTCGATGTCATGTAACCTAGCAACGATATCGGATGAAGCAAAACACCATCTTTTCTCTTATGTGGTGGGTGTAAACTTTTGTCGTTGCAGCATAGTTGTGATAATATCTGTGGGTGCCACCATGGGCCAAGATAGAACAGTTATGAAGTAAAGAGTTTATATGTTTTAAAGGGTTTAGTTATTAGGCTATTTAAGATTGTTGGATTAGTTTTAAATCTAACACTCTATTCTTTGTATTCTATATATTGTTATATTTTAATAAAACGGATATTTAATGGAACGGATCGATATATATATATATATATATGGACCAGATAAGCTTATTTTGGATACAATGCGAATTGGAACATGGTCATTTTTTGGATAACTTGCAGCCCCAGCTATTAGGCTAAAAATTGCCATATGAGAAGGGGCGGCTAGGATTTGGCGCGACCCTAAGGTCAGATCAACATCAGGGATAGACACATCAGCACCAAGAAAGTGATTTACACATTTTTAGGGATGTTTTTCACTTTTTGGCATTAATGTGTCAGCCCCTGATGTTGGTGGCATGGGTGGATGTGGAAGTGTATAGGTTCAGTGTTGTCATCATCCTAAAAATCTACCTACAGATGAATTACGTGTGGATTTTGTTCAACCTAGGAATACATCTACGAAATAGAAACACATGAAACTCCCATCAAATATGTGAAGCTAGAGTTAAAACACATGTCATGATATCCAATATGTATTGAACGTGGATCATCACTTACATAAAGCGAGTGAATCATGATCACTACACGCTCCACAATGGGTATTCGCTACCATGACAGAGAATGGAGGAAGTGACTGGCAAAGAAAAATAGTGGGAAGTGGAAAAAACTACCCAGTGACGTGGAAAAAAAAAGCTACAACTGCTACAACTAATTGACTCGATGTATCTTAGGAGTAGATCAAATTTTATATTTATTTTAGGAGTATGAGTAGATCTATCTTAGGAGTGGGAATAATGCAAATTAGTCTGTAAGTTGGTTCAAGTATATTAAACCTAGTCAAGTCCTTAGTTTCTATCACCGACTTGTTCGATACCAAGTAGTACAACTTTTTTGAAGATATTAGTGACTCCTTAAGTTGAGCAAGACATTTGTATTGTGCTATCAATTATTGTATCGACAAAGTTTGATTTTTCTCATTTCTTTCTTTTGAAGTCTGTGAAAAGTCCTCTTTGTTGAGGCATGTACAGGACTCGTTCCAGTCATCTGGCCTACCTAAACAAGGGACAAAGCGTGGAAGATGAAATTTCGCCCAACAATGAAATTGGTGACCACAATGGGAAATCACTTCAAGGGGAAGAAAGATTCAACACCTTGAAAAATAGGAGTAACTCCTTTAGTGGGAAATCATGGTGGAAGAAGCCCAGAGAACCTGACGATGGACTTGATGCATTTGATGGGCTAGCTAAGGTAATTGCTACAACCTTCCAATTAATGGTCGAACAAGGTTAGTTCGAAAGAAGGCCAAGGTAAAGCACCGAAGAGTGGTTTGAAGAGAGAAAATTCAATAACTCTATACTAGAAACCCTGAGGGGCTCAGGGGGCAAGGTCAAGCAATTGTTCATCTCGATAACCAACAACTCGAAATCCCGATGGGAGACCCATACGGAGAGGCTCATTAAGAGTTGGTTAGCCATGAAGAACAACTTCTACAATGCCAAAACCAACTCGATCGAGCCTTAAATCTACCATATCAAGGGAGGTTCAAGAGACCCCCATATTCTAGAGAATGCCCAAGAAACCCCTCAATGGGTGATAGACATTCCAACAGTGTGAAATGCTATCAAGAGGAAAGTCAATTGTGGAAGAGTGTGAGTTACATACCTTAGAGGAATTCCCTAATTCAAGACAACTCTCATCAACAGTTGTATGAGGACCAAGACCAAAAATATAGGCACCATTTGTTCAAGCAAAGTTCACCACCTCGAAATCACGTGGGAGAACTTCAGCTGTCAACCTCATGGGGCGATGATCGAAACAATAGCCCAACATGATATCGAGGTTGTAAAAGTGAGACAAAGAGATAATCACACGAGACATGTGATAGGAAAACCTCGAAACAAGCAAATAAAGGATCGTGTGGCGAATTAGTAAACAAGGAAGATCAGTCCCCTGAGAAGCATAACACCACCAAATACGATATTGGCCCTTGCAGCACCAAAAAGTCAGCAATCGACCTCATCAATCAGTCGACATCCCATCACAGGAAAGAGAAGACCAAACTCTCTGATGAGTTAGTTAATACCAATTCAATTGTGAATAAAAAGATATTGGAAGAAAAAGTTAAGAAAGAATGTGAATTGACACGTCGAGTATTGTGCCGAGTGAATGAAAGCGAGACCAATCCTACCCCAATACAAGTAGATGTTAATACCGTTACTAATAGTGAAGTGACCGGCAAAAGTTGTAGAGCAACAATCAAGCGTAAAAGATTATTAGTTACACAACAAAGACTAGTCACTACAGTCTCGAAGCCAGTTAATGTTGACGTAGTCACCATCAATTTGACACAGGATGATCATGCAATCTTGCCTTATGATGGTAGGATCAATAAGCATGACTCAGGAAATCTAAGAGCAGGGCGTCGAGGCAGAATGATACTCGACCGAGACATCGAGAACTAGAAAGCAAGGAACATGCCATCAAATGGCTCAACGGCGTTGTAAGCACCTAATTTTGGTGCAACTCCTGGTTCCAGCGCTTCTCTTCATATTAGTAGACGGGCAGAGCAGGCCTCACCCATTTTTCGCAATCCACCAAGAACCAATCAAGCCAACCCCTATCAGTCAAACCATTAACCACTCATCTCCTTCATTTGCTCCAGCCATCATATCTATTATTTTTCTTTTATGAAAAATAGTATTTTATTTTTCAAAAAAAAACATTTTTTTAAATATTATTTATGTACTCTTCACCTAATTTTCTATTTTTTATTATTTAAACAAATATTTTAATAAGTTATTTTAACATTATTTACGTATGTATGTATTTTTCTTTGTAATTTTTTATTTTATATTTCATTTTACTTATTTATTTATTTGTTTATAATTATTTTTATTTATTTATTTATTTATATGTTCCACATCAACCCTTACCTGAACCAACCTACTTAAACAACATGAGCTGACCCTACCTAAAACCCAAGCCAACCAACCCGAATTGGCCTACCCGAACTAAGCCCTAGATTGGTCCACCCAAATTAGACCAAACTAGCCCCTTCTTCCTCATGAACCCCCCTTGGTCGTGAGAGTCTTTTTCTTTTTTCCTCTTCCGTGAAAGCCCTAGAATCCAAAAACCCACCGACTTACCTCTCTTCTACGAGGGAGACTAAGGGCCATTCGCCCTGTACTTCTCTCTCTCTCGTGACGAGCAGACACCCACTACTTAAACCCCTCTCTACGCCCTATCCGAATAGACACCTGCAATTTTTGCATCCCCCCTCTTCTCTCTCTATCTCTTTTGTATCTAGCCTCTTTCTCATTTTTCCCATTTTCATGAAACCCATAAACTTGCAACCCTGAAACCCCTATTTCCCCATACTTCCAACAACCTACTATCTATGGACCCAAGCTGGGCAGATGGTGACAATACACCTCCACCTTGAAGACCACCCATGCATGGAATCGATTGAAAATTTTCTTCTGTAAAAACCCTCCAACAATGAAGAACCAGGAGGGAGGAAGAGGAGCTAAATTTGAGTCTTCAGAAGAAAAAATGGGACTGAGGGAGTCTTCTTACAACCCCCATGTTTGGAAACCCCAACATTTTCCTTCCTCTATTCTTCTTCCTAGGACGGTCAATAACCCTAAAATCCCCTCTCTCATGAACGGCCAAACCTTCCAAAGCCCTCCTTTTTCTCTCACCTAGATGCTGGAAAAAAAACCAAGAACCCCTTTCTCTCTCTAAACTCTCTCATACCTAGAAACCCTTAGCTCCCCTCTGATCATGGTGAAGACCCCTTTTCTCTTCTCTCTAAACCATATCCGTCAGCCTCCCTCATTCCCTTTCTCTTCCACGACAACACCCAAACAACCTCTCTCTCTCTCTAATGGCTACAAACCCCCTAAAGAAACAAAACCATTCGTCCTCCATCCTCTCTCCTAATCTCTTCATTTTCTCCACTCATCTCTCATTTGCTTTCTTTGGTTAGTTTTAGGCGAGACCTTAGTTCACTAGAGACAAGTGCTGCCAAGTTAAGAAGTCCAACAACAAATGTGCTACATAAGGGAGGTACAACATTTCCCTTATTTCTTATTTTATTCAAATCATTAAATTCTATTCAAGCATTTGTCATAGTTACTTGATTTTCAGAATTTTAGTTTATTTGTAAATCAATATTTGGATAAATGCCTGCATCCAATAAGTTTTTTTTTTTTTTTTTTACTGTATTATGTGTTTGAAATGTCAATCTATGAATTCTGTTTTATATTGCTTCGTTTGTTTGGTTATTAATTATTGTTTTGTGTTCAATATGAGATATATTATTGTATTCCTTCTTTGTTATCCCATTTACTTCATCCCTCTTTTCCATAAATGTTTTTCTTTGTTTTGTCATTATTTTTATGTTGGTTTGTCTTTTATCCTTCACTTTGCATTCACAGTACACGTAAGATGTTGTGTGTTTTTCTAGTGTAACAATAAAGAAGGGAATCATTGCTTCAAGGCCCTTACTCTGAAGATGCTGAAATCATGGTAGAGGGGTATGGCTTGATCTCCAAACATAGGACCTTAGTATACCCTCTTTTTTCACGATTGTAGCTCCAACACCATTTGTGGCCATCTCTTTTGTCTGATAAAAGGGCCAACCTCAGTTTTAGAATCATCCACAGGTTAGTTAAACGCCAATGCAATCATATAAGTTTATTGAAAGATTGGCTGCCAGTTGATTTCTTCCCAACAAGGAGTTGTCACCAATCTTGATGATTATCTGAGTGGATCTGATGCACTTTGTAATCATACGGTATGTGTGGTGCGGTAAAGACGATCTGCCTAAGAGGGATTGAAAAGTTTGTGATAAAACAAGTTTCTCACCCCCAAAAAGTGCAAGGATGGTTTTGTTATTAATGAATCCTGTAGTAAAGCTCAGGGAATCCATCTATTGAAAGCCAACGGTTAACCAAAGAACATAATGGTTGCAATATGTTTTCACTACGCTTTAAAAAATTTAATCAATATGCATTCGGTTAAAGAGGTCTTGTTGGACAAGTTTTAATTGTGTCAGTTAATTAGAATTATGCTTTGCAACATGCTTTCATGCTCATGTTTAGACAAAAAGCAATTACTCTATTTTTTGCCACAACTTTGCATTACGAGTCACTTTGTCATGTTTGAGAAGGTGCCTCTTTAAAAATTCTACCCTTTCCGAAATGTTCCATGAGACTAAAGAAAATGGTGTTCCTTGTGTCTCAAGTTTGGTCTTCACGGGCCTTACTCAAGTTTAGCCCAACTGTTCCAACCATTCCATGTCTCCTAACCCGCATTTTACTTATTTATCTCTTCTTCTTTTGTTTCTTTTTTTTTTATTTTCCTTTTTCCCCCTTTTTCTTGTTCTTTTAAATCCTTGGCATAGTTGTTATATATGTGGTTGTTATGTATGCGCATTATATTAATTTGTGC